>JAMWET010005836.1:32500-37500 GCA_024036415.1 Prochilodus magdalenae
TTCCCCACGCATTCGGTCTGCGGCCCCCGCTAGAGAGGATGAGAAATGGGTGAAGTAACCAATAAGGTCCTATATTTCCACTACTGTACTGGAATCAAAACTTGGAATTACTAAGAAGCAGAGTCGGAATATCCTCCCTACTGAGCATCAGGCCCAACAGAAAGGAGGGCGGTCCACTCCAAACCTGGCGGCCTGTAATACAGCTCTGATGTAAGGGGATAATGTTGATGCTGTTCTGGATTGGTAGTTAGAACGCTCCCCCGCTTTTATTTCCAGTGATAATTGAGAGAGTTAGATAGAAAGATAAAAAGTCATGTGACCAACACAACACATACTCGGGTAAAACGCGATTTCTGAGTGACTTGTAAATGTATAGAGTCTAAACCATGGTCATTAACCAGAACTGGCCCAAATATGCGCCGTTTTCGGGAGTTTAGTAAAAGGACGGTGGATTAAGAAGATTCTCTTTCCTCTTGCTCTCAAAAGTCTACATACTTCCTGACATAGCGGAAATTTTTTGGGATTGGGCTGGATCCCCCGGAATTATTATAATTAAAAATATTAACCTGTAATATCAGAACAGAATCTGTTAGTTTCACATCCACGCATGGTCACGAAAACCTTCAACGTAACAGAAGAATCGGTTGTTATTGGCTGAAGTGACACACGTCTGACATGTAACGAGGAACTACATGGAACAGTACAGCATACAACAGATATAATAAAAAATAACACCAAAACTAATGTCACTAATAGTTGCACCCAGAAGAAATCATCTGACTGGAATGGAATTTAGCTTGCTGGGTAAATTTCACAGTCCATGCGATACAATGCAGGTACGGAATCAGGCACCATTAGGACTAATTACACTGACTTACTGCCCTTGAACACACACAGTCAGCTTCGCCAAAGAACTGTAAGTGGGTGATCTGTGCCATAACTAGTAATCATGGTGTGACTCAGAATAGCAGTGGGTCGTCTTCACTGACGAGTCCCGCTTTAGTCTTGGTGAGGACGGCCAGTGTGTGGAGGCACCGTAGTCAGTGCCAAGATGACTGTTGTCGTGCGTCACATGCCTGGCACTCCACCTCCACCCTTACTGCAAAATCTGCAGGAACTGTGTGAGGATATTCAAGCTGCATGGAATTGAGTATTACAGGACACCATTAGGAACCTCTACAGCTCCGGTACGTCATGCCCGGGACATGTTGCCTCAGCAAAAATGGTGGCCAGACACCAAAGTAAGAGCCCTACTTCTGTATGTGTAGCTCAACAGATATTGCCCATATCAGTCTGAACAGGTAAGTGTTAAGAAATGGCTGCGGCGTCCTAATCTGTGGCCTGTGATGGGTTTGTTTGGTTTAGTACTTGGTCTTACTTAAAAGACAAAGCCGGTCAGTCTGTCCGGTTAATAAAGCCATGGCGTCTACATGTTTGTTCACAGCGCGCTGACTCACAGCGTATTAACTGCTAATTGTAACTAATTAAACTGAAACGAACCTACGACGCGACAAAATGGAGGACTTTTATTGGCAATTTACTGTTTTGTGAGTTTAACAGCACTGGCAGACTTTTGCACCCTGGTGACCTCTGACTCCTAGCCTGATACTAGAGACATGACTCCATCTTGTTCCTGTGCAGGTTCTAGTTTCCTGCAGCTCCAGATGGTGGAGGTGTTGATGGGTCATATTTGGCTCAGAAGGACCTGGCATTTCTCTCTCTCTCTCTCTCTCTCTCTCTCTCTCTCTCTCTCTTTTTCTTTCTCGCTCTCTCTCTCTCTCTGCCCAACACCTGCCTCTCCTGCAGCACTAATGGAAGTTTCGACACATGGAGAGGAATGGAGGAAGACGAAATAAAAGGAGGAATGAGGGAGTAAAATGGCTGAGTCCTGAGGGCACAGCGGACCTTGGCTGCCTCTTGCTCACTCAGACCTGTTTAACAACTGCATCATAAAACCGTTCATGGAAACCCAGAAAAAACCTGATATGCATAATTCCAGAAGATCCAGGTATGAACAAGGGCTCGTTTTTAAATAGGAGTTTAACAGTAATGTCATTTTCAAATTGTGAAAGCTGCAGTTTTAAACTGTAGTCTGCATTATTATAACTGTTGTCTGACATTTCAGGTGGGAACCCAATCAATCAATCTTGTGGTTGAGTTATACACAGTCAGAGGTAACCAAACCTCCATGTGATGTGACATCACAACTACAGCTCACTGGCAGTCTGGCATATTGCATTCAGGGGACGAGCCTCAAGCCAGAAGTGGTGGATATTCTAGCCTAAATAACACAGAAAATTAATAATATAGAGTAAATAATTGTAATTTTAGCAAAAGAAATCAAAACTACATACGCTTATCCTCAAAGGAATAGTGATAATCTATAGGAAGCGTGGGACTGCAGTGCTACTGTCAAGGAAGATAAAGGTAAGACTAATATGATCAATGTTTATTGAGCTACACATACAGAAGTCTGTCTCTCAGTATGACGTCGGCCGCCGTGTTTGTTAACGCAACATACCAGACGTCTCGGCACGGAGTTGTAGAGGTTGCTAATGGTGTCCTGTGATAATCCATCCCATGCAGATGGAATATTCTCACACAGTTCCTGCAAATTTTGTGATGAAGGTGGAGGTGGAGTGACACCAGGCCTTCTGGACGTGTGACAACAAACTATTCATCTTGGTGCTGACCACAGTTTTATGTGTGTTATGTAAATCACTTCCAAGTGTGATTGTTCTGGAGTCACAGCATGAGCCATCCCTTATAGATCATACTATCACAAACCATAAATCTGGCAAATTTCTGAAAAGACAGACAGAATGCATAATTTAATGCCCATATTGTGTTGTAATTAGTGCACTCAGTCAAAAGTCTAGATGCAACTATCTTAAGTTTGTCTTGATGCTTCACTATAGAGTAAAAGTGAAGACATTAAACTATAAAATAGCACTAATGGAATTATACAGTCCACCTTAAAACCTCCAGAATGGAATTTACAGGTTTGCAGTGGAGGTTAATACAGCAAGATTAATTTCTGTGCAATTCTGGACCAGTTATATTGGGCTGTCCATCATGGAAAATACACTAAACTGAAAGGATAAGTAGATAGATAATCTGTTTATTATTATATAGAGCATATGTGGTGTATCAGGACACCTCAGAACATCAGTTGACACTGTTAAGTATAATCCTAAGTCTTTAAGATCACCAAGAACATTCATTTAGTTGAGTGTTACTAAATGTTTGGCTGGTAGTGCAGGTTGTAGTAAACTGAAGGTGTACAGTTTCATGCACAAATCATTTCATTTTAATTGTAAAATCAATTTCATTTTCAGGGTCTGTGGAGGTGGTAGGATTTTGGATTATAACCCTTTTAATATTACAACTGCATGAAAAACCAATCAGAAATACAAACGCGCTTGCTATGTACCAATTGTTACCAGTAACCCTGGTGCTGTAAGGCTATACTAAGTTGCTAGTTGACCTCAGAACGAGAGAGGTTCCATGAATACCCCTGTGGCCATCCTCCTTTGCTCTTGGGGCTGACTGCAGTGCCAAAAGGACACCTAGCGAATGTGTTGCCACCGGCCAGATACCATTTATATTTAGTTAGGTAATTCTATTTCCTGGTTACCGGACCTCCTTGTGGAACTTCAGGTATCTGGTACCAAGACTAATGTGAAGGCTTTTAAGGGCTAATATGTTTTTAAAAGACTCCATCGAATGGAAAACTGTGTTTAAGGGTTTCATAAAGAATGTGGTTAGGGAGACATGTTGTTTTTCCTGAGAGGCTGGTGATATTATTTAGCTGTTTTGTATATTATGTTGTGTATGACATATTTATTGTCGTATGTGTTTTTTTTTATTATTTATTTACATTTTTTATTAAATTTTAACATTTTTAACATTTGTTTGGTATTAAACAAATGGAAGAACTAAATAAAATAAGTAAATAATAAAGTAAAATAAAATAAAATAAAAAACATCTTTATCAGGCAGGTATACAGGCATTGATGACTGAAACTCACATCCACAAAAAGTCACATCCACACAAAACTGACAAATGTACCTTGTCTCCATCATAGTTATGTCTATTCGTCCACATCTTTACAGGATATTGCTGTGTTTTCCAGAAATTACTGAAATGATTCCATTGTTCCATGACATTATCATTTGTCCAGTTTAGTCTCCCCAGCATCTTCTCCCCAGAGTCTTCCATGAATTCAGTGTAGGAGTTTGAGGGTCCTTCCAACATCTTAAAATGACTGGAGCACAGGTTAATAGTCCAGTTTTTAATATCCTCCACATAGACTTGCTTATATGTGACATTTGAGATTTGTTCCCAAGAAGACACAGTGCTGGTGATTTGGGTAGATCATATCCTAACCATTCACTATATGTGTTGTATTTTTATATTTACAGTTTGGAATGTAGTTGGCTTCCTAGCTTCCTAACTGAGAGTTTCACTCCTCCTTAAATGCTACAGCTTGTACCACTTAAGATGGAACGGAAAATATGAATAACAAGCCGGCGAATAGAAAACTCCCACATCTTTTCAGGTTTTAGTTTGCTCTGCACTTTTCACTACGGGCAGTTTGTTAAACTCTTGGACAGTGTGGGACAGCTTCGCTCAGCGTTTAACACTGAAGAGACTGAAGAGATTGAGGAGAGGAGCAGCTCCATCTTTATTAGCATCACAACTCCAACAGAAGCATCTAAGTAGCAGCCATGCTGTGTGATTGTATCCGTGTTTGCCAGTTGAAGCAGATCATCCAGATCATAAACTAAGAGCTTCATAGTGAGGAACGACCTTAACCTAGTGTGCGTTGATGTCTAGACAGCTCCAAGTAACGAGCATTTACTCTGTGTATAACGAGGTGCGTCGTATTTTCGTGCCTGTGTTAATTTGTACATGCTGTTTCTGTGTCATGGTGGTCTTGAGATGGGTGGGATGGTCTTACTGTAAACCAGCCAATCAGAGCAGAGCTTATCTAATT
>JAMWET010005836.1:42500-45000 GCA_024036415.1 Prochilodus magdalenae
TCACTCTCACTCTCACTCCCTCTCTCTCTCTCTCTCTCTCTTTCTCTCTCTCTCTCACTCCCTCTCTCTCTCTCTCTCTCTCTCTCTCTATCTATCCCTATCTCTCTCTCTTTTTCTATCTTTGACACGCTATTTGCACATGTACACTCACTGCACATGCACACACACTCGCACGGCTGTAGCGAGGCAGGGCTGGGTCAGAATGACACATAGTAAAGTTTTACAGGTGCAGTGAGGCGGGTAATTGGTGTGTTAATTCGGCCGCGAGCGCTCAGCGCACTCTAATGAAATTTCCACTGGTGTTCCCTTACATCCTGCAGGTCAGGAGGCAGCTTCCTGTTTGGATAAGGAGCACTTTAAAGAGAAGGAGGGAGTGAGAGAGAAGAAGAGATGGACAGAATGAGAGAAGGAGGGGATGGAAGGTAGGGAGATGGAGAAAGGAGAAAGATGCAACAGAAGCAGAAAAGGTGATTAGGAGAGAAAGAAAAGAAGGGGGGAACAGAGGGAGAGAAGGAGAAAAGGAAGAGAAAGTAGTGTATGTGAAAGCAGAGAGAGAGAAGAAAGGTGGAGTGGAGGGTGGAGAAAAGAGAAAGATGGAGCAGACAGAGAGAAGGTAAAGGAGGAGAGAGGAGAAAGGTGTAACAGAAGGCGAGAAGGCAAACGAGAGAAAGGAGAAAGATGCAGCAAACGGAAGGTGAATAGGTGAGGGGGTGAAACAGAAGGAGAGAAAGTGAAGAGGGAGAGAGCAAGAAGAGAGAAGAGGGAGTCAGATGTGGAAGAGGAGGAGAGGGGATGTGACAAAAGCGAGAGAGAAAATGAAAGGGAGAAGGGGGCTAAGTGAGAAAAGGAAGCAAGGATGAGAGAGAAGAAAGAAAAGGAAGCCAAAGGAGAAAAGGTGGAAAAGGAAAACAAACAGGAGGCTGAGAAAAGAAGGAAGGAGAGTCAAGAAGGAAGAGGGAGAAGGAGGGCAGAGAGAGAAATTGAGAGAGAAGTGGAGAAGAGTGGATGAGAACTCATATGACAGAGAGAGTGGAGCAGAAAAAATAGGAGCAGGAGGAGTAAATGTGGAAAGAGAGCGGAGAGAGAAAGAGGGAGGAAAGTGAGGAAAGGGGCACACTTTGACTTTCAGCTGTCCTGCACTGGGCTGGGGGTAAAGGGGACGGATGGAATTTCAATTTGCTGCTAACCACCCGCATAACCACCTACACACACACACACACACACGCACACACACACGCGCACACAAACACACACACGCCCCATGCCTCTTGGTGTTCTGAGAATGAAGAGAGCAGATGGAGAGTTGAAGAATGTGTGTAGAAGCCAGTGTTCAGTATGAGCTCATGTCTTCTCAGGTAGAATCCGAGACCCCAGTGAATGCGTTTACACACTAATAGTGTCATCAGAGTCTGATTCAGCACCGACCGCATTATTCAAGTGCTCCTTCAAAAAGCACGCTGTGAAAAGTCCTGTTTATAAAGAGACATGGACTTTAGCCCACCAGTCAGATCATGCAGTCTACTGCTGATCTGATGTCCTTTAATTCCTTTAGATCTGTGCAGCTGTACACACATCACCAGATAGAGAGGAGCCGTCCTGGACGCTGCAGACTTGATTCTGTGTAGCACTAAGCCTGCCAAACGATGACAAATGTGCGGTTTGCAACCATAGAAACTCCCATATACAGTAAAGTGGCATTTCAGAAATAACTGTGGTGATGTAGCTAGCAGGAACGTTCCCTCAACTAAGCCCTCCTATCACTACCTAACAAGATGATATGTAAAACATAAACAGCCATATTCATCTTCAAAGAATAGCTGCACAAACAGCTGCACCCAGAAGCGACAGGAATGAAATTTGGTGGGTAGATTTGACATTTTAAGACATGCGAACGCTGAAAGTTTCACGCTTGGCTGTGCATGTAGTGACTCAGAATGGCAGCGTGTCATCTTCAGTGACGAGTCCCACTTTTGTGTTGGTGGAGACGACCAATGAATCCGTGTGTGGTGGCACCGTAGTCAGCGTCTAGGGTGAACGGTTTGCTGTCTCGCATCACACGTCCAGAAGGTCTGGTGTCACTCCACCTCCACCCCTGCTGCCACATCTATAGGAACTGTGTGAGGATATTCAAGATGCATGGGATGGATTATCACAGGACACCATTAGGAAGCTCTACAACTCCATACCGAGACGTCTGGGATGTTGGGTTAGCAAACATGGCGGCCTGACACCATACTGAGAGACAGACTTCTGTGTGTGTAGCTCAATAAGTATTGCCCATATCAGTCTAAATGTATCATCATGTATTGTTTCTGGTAACCTTCATCTTCTTTCCCAACAGCACTGCAGTCCCACACCTCCTTCTGGGTGCAGCTGTTCTTTTGTTGAGTGTATATATTTTGCTAGAACATTGAAAATTGTGACAGACTTCTAATAACAGCAGCTTTAATGAATCCTTAGAACTTTACTAGATAAAACTGAACAGCAATCATCCAACTTA
>JAMWET010005836.1:50000-80000 GCA_024036415.1 Prochilodus magdalenae
TTCAGGCTTCGTCGACAGCCCCCAGGAGTAAGCGTGAGAAGGGCCTCAAGATGTACGTCTCCAGTTACATCGGTAACTGTACATTGCTGAGACTGACACACAAAAAACATGGACCAACCTTGTGTAAAAACGAATGTCTTCAGCTGTAATCGTTCCAGGCAAAAAGACAGGGCACCGCTCCTTTGTTGAGTTTTCTCTTTCCCACGGCCGTCACAACAAAGTCGCCTGTGTTGAAATGCCTACTACAGACGCGAGTACTTTGAAGGGGGCTGAAGTCGTCCCTAGGAATCTGTGTAAGCCACCGAGCCCGCACCTCAGGATCCACCGGAAACCTATGAAAGCTAACCTCCGAGAAGAATTAGCACACAGAGGCACACAGCAATGTAGAGACGTCTTCTTCTCTTGACGTTGATACGTCAGTCGTTTCTCCTTTATCTTAAAAACACTCATGATTGCTATTGCTTTCCACAGATTCGCTCAATTCTCCTCACAACTACTACAACAGTGATGCATACCAACCATAAACCGGAAATTAAGAGACGCCATCTTGTGCACACAGCGAATTCTGTCTTATGTTCTTTTTGCCCCTTCTCTCCTGCATCTCTCTTTATTCCGTCTCTTTTTCTCTGTCTCGAAACTCTCTTTCTTTTCATCTTTCTCTCATTCTCACTCTATATAAAATAAAAATGTTTTGAATATAAAATGTACATATTAAAGGAGCAGTATGTAAGACTGGGGGTGGGGGCTATTAACAAATATCCAATTTATTATACCAAACCAGTATGTGTTGGTATAATTAAGTGTATAATTACCTGTAAATATTAATCATTCATCAATAATTAATTAGTTTAATCATTAGATAACAATATGAAACCTTCATATCTACATAGGAGCAGGCCCGAGTAGAGCTATAGCTATACCTACACCATGCTGTACCATAATGCATATTTATTGATATGTTTATTGGTAAATAATACAAATATTGTATATATTATGATTAATACCAGCTTGATGCTAGAAATAAGACTCACTTTTTTAGTAAACAGCAGCTGCTGTGTCATGATGTGTAAATGGAGATACGTATTTTTCTTTGGACAGCAGTGATGTGCATATATGCAACAGCACATACACTGATCAGTGATGACGTAAGAACCACCATCCATTCCATCATCTCCACTCACCATATAGGTGCACTTTGTAGTTCTGCAGTTCCAGACTGTAGTCTATCTGATAGGACCTATCTATCCACAGGACCACCGCAGAGCAGGTATTATGTGGGTGGATCATTCTCACCACTGCGGTGACACCGATGTGATGATGGTGTGTTAGTTTGTGTCGTGCTGATGCGAGTAGATCCGACACAGCAGTGCTAATGGACACCTCGGTGTCACTGCTGAACTGGGAATCATCAGCCAACCAAAACTATCCAGCAAGGTAGGCGGGTCTAATAGAGTGGACAGTGAGTGGACACAGTGTCTAAACACTCCAGCAGCACTGCTGTGTCTGATCCACTCACACCACCACATCAGTATCACTGCAGTGCTGAGAATGATCCTCGCTCACATAATTCCATGCTTTGTGGTGGTCCTGTGGGGGTCCTGACTATTGAAGAACAGTGTAATGATATATACAGTGAAGCAGATGGACTTTTGGCTATAACTGTGGAACTACTAAGTGCTCCTGTGTAGTACGTAGAGTCGAGATAATGGACAGAGTGTGTAGATACACAGTGGTGTTTTTAATATTATGGCTGATGGATTTACATATATTAGCATATAGCCCTGGCTCAGACACAACAGCAAGCCTAGTCTAAATTAGCTGTGTGTGTGCTGTCGCTACTCCAGATATTTCTGAGATCTGCGGCTTTCTCTGTGATTAAACGAACACCAAGCGTTTCCCCGCTGTGTCCTGTTTTTAGAAGCGAGACACAGACCCGGCAATCCAATAATAACTTTTAAAGGAATCTCCTCTGCCTGAAAGGGGATTAAATGAGAAAAGGCTGGGGTTGCGTTTGAAGGCAGACCGTTAAAATGTTTGGGATATTTTTCGCCTTAAAAACGAGCCCAAACCAAAAGCCACAGGCTGCAAAAAGCCTCTACAATCAAACGCTTTGCTAACACGGCCTTCCAAAGGAGCACGGCCGTCCCAAACCGGAACTGAAATGGCAGATTTTTTTGTTCCCCTGATCGGGGGGTTTATTTTTACATTTGTCAAATCCTAGGATTTATTCAGCATCAAATTATTACCCACAGAGATGTGTGATGTTGATCCATTTGCTGATAAAAGCAGTCTGGGCACAATGCACACTGATCTGTGTGCTACACGCTCTGCAGGAACACATCCTTCGTTTATTTGTCTTTTCTTCCCTTCCTCCAGGAGGAAAAGCCTACGCTCCCTCCTTCCTCTGTCTTTCCATCCCTCTGTTCTCTCTCTCTCTCTCTCTCTCTCTCTCTCTCTCTCTCTCTCTCTCTCCCCTTTTCTGGAAACCATCTCGCTTTGTGCTCCATTCTTTAACATGGAGTAAATGTCCATGTGACCCTGCACAAGCCCTCTAGTCACTAGTTTGGAAATTTTTCCTTGGAAGACATTCCGAGTCAGTGTGCACACAAGAGTTTCTAGGACGTGCAGCTATTCGGAGATATTTTCATCGGAATCCCAAAAGAACATGCCGTGGATGTAGCATCCTCTGTGCATGGAGCACAAACTCCACAAACTCGCATCTTTTTATTATTATTAATATTAATATTAATAAAAAAAGTCCGCGCACATCACTCCAATCCTTCTTCAGCTACACTGGCTACCAGTCACAGAGTGATCCACTATAAGATCCTGCTCCTGACCTTTAAAGCTCTGCGCGGACTAGCACCCACCTATCTGTCAGCCCTCCTACATCTCTAAGTCCCATCACGTAAGCTAAGGTCTTCTGACTCTGGTCTCCTAGCTGTTCCTAGGTCCAGGCTTTCCTCTATGGGTGGCAGGTCATTTAGTGTTGCTGGCCCCCCACACTCTGGAACTCCTTACCTTCATCTATACGCACCTCACCCTCTCTTTTCATCTTCAAAACTCACTTAACAACTTATCTTTTCTCTAAACATTTTCATTCTTCATAATTTTTTGTTTGTTTGTTTATTTGTTGGTTTATTTTTGTGTTTGTAAAGCATCCTTGGGTTTGTGAAAGGCGCTATAGAAGTGTAAACTATTATTATTATTTATTATTATTATTATTATTATTATTATTATTATTATTATTATTATTTATTTATTTTATTATTATTATTATTATATTAATATTATTATTATTATTATTTATCAGCTAAGCTACACATACTAGGAAGTTGTCTTGGTGAGTGCACACATGTATGCCATAGTAAACAGACTATATAACAAACATTTAAACACATAAATGTAGAATATATAATAGAATAAGAGACAAAAAGAGGGCCTATAAAGTTTAGAGACTCACTCTCTCAAATGCTTCATCCTTCTGGAGTGCAGGAGCCTATCCCATTGGCCGGAAAGCAGGAAACACCCTGGACAACCTGCCAGCCTATCACAGGACAGGCACTCAGACATACACTTACATCTCGGGGGCAACTTGGCATCTCTAGTTCACCTGACCGCATGTCTTTAGACTGTGGGAGAAACTAGAGCACCTGGACAGGGAGAGAACATGCAGACTCCACACAGATAGGACCCCGGGCATCCCAGTCTATAGTATAGTCAGGGTCAGAGCTGTAGTGACTTACACACACAGGGTATATCAGACCGTCTGTGTACTTCTGTTAGCAGGGTTAAACTTTAAGCTGCTAGCAGCGTACTGTATACAGACATACAACCCCTAGCAAGTTAGCGTGCGTAGCTGTGCTGGCTCTGAGGGCTTCTTCCAGAGGGTAATGGAAGGAAGAGGTGATGTCCAGCATGAGAGCAGTCTCAAACAGTGTACATCCTGACTCTGCTCTTGTACATTGCGCTGTCAGTTTCCGACCACTGATCCTTCCCGCTATCCTAATTATGCACTGAAGGTTGGGGCGGCCTTGTGAAGGATCCAGAGCAGATGGTTATGTATGAGGTGAGGATGATTTGATGATTGCTGTATAGAACTGGGACGTCAGGGTCTGCGGCAGGTAGGATTCCTTTAACTGCCCCAGAAAGAACAGGCTCTGCAGTGATCTGCATTATCTAAAATGATGGTTCTTCAATGGGTTCTTTATACAGTAGAGAACCATGAACACGCAAAGAACAATTAGCATGCTTTGCATGGTGAAATGGTTCTAGATAGCACCAACAAGGGTTTTGCTGTTGCAGGAACCCTTTTTTGTCTTCTGTAGAACCTTAGTGATAATACATTTTCAAGAGTGTGCTTAAAAACAATTATATTTTTAATTATATCATAAAAAATATCTAATAATAATAATAATAACAATAACAGTAATGACAATACTGTTTATTATTATTATTATTATTATTATTATTATTATTATTAATAATAATAATAATAATAATAATAATAATAATAATAATAATAATAATAATAATAATACCAATCATGTTTATTATTATTATTATTATTATTATTATTATTATTATTTTTATTATTATTATTATTATTATTATTACTAATAATAATAGTAATAATAATAATTATTATTATTATTAATAACAATAATAATAATAATAATAATAATAATAATAATAATAATAACAATAACAATAATAATAATAAAACAACAACAATAATATTTTTATATTTAGTAATAATAATAATTATTATTATTGTTGTTGATCTTGTTGTTGTTGTTATTATATAATTTTAATATTATTATGTTTTGGTACTTTAGAAGTTTGATAAACTTTGTGGAATCAGAATCTGTATTGGCTTCCATCGTGTGACATGTTTGAAAGTGAAACAGTAGAGTACTGAGTATTGAACATTGAGAGTCTCTGAGTTATCCGAGTGTCATGTCTCAGTGATACTGTGGGTGGTGGGAGGTGAGTGGGGGGTGAAACATGGTTCTTACTGGTTATTGTTATTTTATCTGCCCACTGGTGAATAGTGATCTAATCAAAAATCAGAGAATCTGAAACTGGTAGGCGTAAGTATGTCTATAAACAAGAGCCTGGCAGTGCTGTACATATCACGAACATTAATTTCTCTCAGTCTGGTGGATTCATGTGTGTCCTGTCCTGTTCCTTCAGGAGTGTTTGAAAGGAACAGTGCTGGCTGAGGAATACATGAATATAAATCAGCTCGTTTACAGTTATTGACAGTTATTGACTTTTAATCGCACTGACTGTAGTGTCATACTGGACCAGTGGCTCAGTGATCCTTACTGGATTAGCACTCCGCTGCTGGAGTGTGTCTGTTCATCAACACCACTGCTCAGCCAGATTACTGTACACACATGTACGCGCTAAACCCTTTCCTACCCCCTCCAGCCTGATCCATATGTGAAAGGTTGAAAGCACAACAATTACAATTCAGGAAGGCGTGTACCATTTTGAATTGTAATTGTATATACATATAGTACATTTCAAGCACATTGTTGTTTTGTGTGCTAAATACAAGTTTAAAAAACAAATAAAAATAAAACCTGAAATTAAATTAAATTTAAGTTTGTATTTGTGAATCTTTATAGTGTCTCAAGATAGTACAGCTAAGTACAATTAGCTCTATTTAAGTATATTATAATATCACTAATGATATATATTTAGCATACTTAGTAAATAGTTAGTACATTGACTGCTTTGTCATAAACAGGATTTGGAGGTTTACTGTAAACGTGTGATGTATTACAGATATTAATCACCTGTTAAAACATGGAAATGTTACCTAATCCAAAGGAATTGCTATATTAAAATAACATAATTTTAAATCATAAAATTAAAAATAACATAAAAATATTATTTATTAGATTTATATTTATTTATTATTACAAAGCAGAGTAATAAATAGAAATATTTTAAACATGGCAAATTTGTACAGGATGCAAGACATGTATACTCATGACCAGTGACAATGGTGGCAAAGTTCAGAAATCAGGTACCCTGGGAAATATTTAGAGAGATTTTTTAAAAGAGAAAAATAAAAAATGTTGATGACATGTCTGAGACTAAAAGCTCTGAGACTAAAACACAATGAAAAAAGTAATCACGGTAAAATGATCCAGTTTCTCTGTGAAATATAAACATTGTTAAGGTTTCAACATTTTACTTTTTAAATTCATTGTTACAGGGACCAAGTCATTTACATACATCCACATATCGTCGCTGCCCAATGAAAAACCTGTATCTCCACTTTTGTCCATTTTCACTTTTATTCATCTTTTAAACACTTCAGCTGCTGTTTACACTGAGCGAGAATCTCTTGATAAACAGAGTAAGAGAAATGGCCCAAAACCGCTTAGAAAGATGTCTGGTTCCATTGACATACATTAAAGTTAAACGAGGTTTTTGACCTTTTCTGTAAAGTTGCTATTTTGGAGATACTTGTTTTTCTTGGGCCAGCAGATATTCAGTCTACAGTAGTACAGACCCACCCACTCATACTGAAGTTCTAAGGAAAGTTTTAGAGTACTTTTCTGAATAAGACAAAATACAGGACAACCAATCAGAACTGAGCTTGATTACCTTAGGGCAAACTTAAAGACACAGTGACATTAACAGTCTGTTTAATTATATATGGGATAATTATATTGAGGTCTAAAAAATGTAAAATGAATTTTGATCAACTTTGGTACATTAGACCACTTATATGGCATAAATGGACCTTAAGGAAAAAACTAAATGTGCAATTTGGGCCCAGCTATCTGTGCTGGTATTTTTATGGTATCCCGATTATGACTAGGGTGGGGCAGTAACCGAATACATGTAACACTGTTACATGTAGTTCGTTACTACCGCACCCCAACCTGGTCATAAATCTCTGCTTTCATATGCAAAACCATTCACTCCTCTCCTGATTCACTCCTTTACTCTCTCTCTCTCTCTCTCTCTCTCTCTCTCTCTCTCTCTCTCTCTCTCTCTCTCCCTCTCCCGGAGAGTATGGTGTGTTATATCGTTTAGAGGCGGATTCCTGTAGGAATGTGGACACTATCTGACCGTTCTACTGCAGGCTGTGACCAGGCTAGTGGGGTCGACGCTTTATAAGGGGAAAGTGCCGCCACACACACACACACACACAACTGTGCATGCACACACATTGAGTTGAGAAGTGGAAAATCTGAACTGTGCTGAGAACTGCACGGCTCTGGCTTTACGATAGTTATTAATAATATACTTGTGTTATTACTATTATTTCATAAGATGCCTGTGTTATTAATCATTAGCAAGACACCTGTGCACCACAGGCACCACAACTGGGGTCCAAATAAATGATTAAAAGCTAAAGACAAAAAAAAACGGGGATCCTGATGACTGTGAAGGACCTGGTAGACCACCAACCTTCCACTGTGAAAAGACAACTCAACGCCAGGCACCTTGAAGAATTTGTAGCTGTCAAGACGTCTTCACTGAGAAACGGACATAGAAGCTGCTGGAATGGACTGACCTTACATTACATCCATGGCATTCAGCATTCTTATCCAGAGCAACTCATGAGGTTATTCATATTACAAATGGTAATGGTGTTAAGAGTCTTGCCCAACGGTGCAGCACACCGTAATTACCCAGACTGGGAATCAACCCCCATCTCCCACATGGGGTGGTAGCTTCCTGGCAGGTAGTGGTGTTGTCCACTGAGCCACACCAGCCACAGGCCAACTCAAAGTCCAGAACGCGTTTGTGATTACTTGGCTAATGAAACTTCTACAGTCTAGGAAACATCCCTGCAGTTTTCCCTGGAAAGCTGAAAGCAAGTTTCCCAAAAACAAGGGAAGCTGTAGCAAAAGCAAACACTTCATGTCACAAGAACCAACTCATTTAGCCTACCGCAGTTTCATACACTGTGCTCCACACTGAATCCCTGGCACTGAAGAATGGGATGAAGCGGAACAGAATAAGCTAGAATCAAAGAATGTGCTAAGGGTCCACTGCTATTGTCCAGGGCAGACGAGCAGTGAAGTGAAGTGAATGATCTGAAACCTAGGTGTGCAGATATCTCTCATGTTGGAGAATGGCGCCATACTGTTATTGGGGTGATGAAGCTCTGGTAGCTGAACTGTGAATCAAAAAGCTAATGTGGAACTCAGTAGTGATTAGGTTTGAGTGATACAACAGCAGTATGGGATACCACGGTATGTAAACATGATGATCAATTCCAGAGATTGCTCACCCACAGTAAACAGCCACAGATTCTCTGTTATGTATCAGAACCACAGATTCTCTCGTTCTTCCTATTTCTTTTTTAATTTCTCTCTGTGTGAATGTGGGTATTTGTGTGTGTGTGCGTGTGCGTCTGCGTGTGTGTGTGTGTGTGTGTGTGTGAGAGAGAGAGAGAGAGAGAGTGTTAAGGCCCTGGTGGTCTGCCTGGTGTAATTGAGATGGTAAAGCCATCAGAGGGAGGTGTGTCAGTAGGTGACGCTCAGCAGGAGGGTCAGGAGGTGACACAAACACCCTGCGCTTAGTCACACACTTAATGGCTTGCTCACTCTTTCACTCAGCACACACGCACACACACACACACACACACACGCACACAGAGACTCTGCTGCTCCGTCACATGTAGTTCAGTAGTGGTAAGTAAAGGCCTGTACTGACTCCTGCAGTGGAGACAGGCCACTTCCCTCTGTCTGCTCACACCCAGCCTTTCTACAGTTAACTCCTTAAACTGTAGGCTCTGTATATGGTTCTACACATTGCACTTTCACACACTGGTTCACACCGTGCACCATACACTCCATATATGGATATTAAACTGTCAAATGGATGGTTTTTACTTTGATAGCATACTAAGTGCCGTCCATTGTGTCATATCATTCAAAATGCTAAATTCTGGTTTTGACACAATAGAGATGCTGTGATTTCTGCTGCCTCTAAACACCGTCCGACCTTTGGTTGCATTACCACATGCCAATGCCATATACACTCATCATCCACAAAGTAGCTGCACCTAAAAGGAATCAACCGACAGGAAGGAATCTTGGTAGGCTTGACATTGTGAGACATGCGAATGCTTCTAGTTTTATGCTCGGCTGTGCATGTGACGTAAGCAAGGACAGGCCTTATCGCTGCACCTGACTATATAAGGTTGTGTGTTGCTAGCATCCTTTGCAATTGAAGTATGCCTCTGAGAACAGGTTGAAAGCAATTTGAGCAGTTGGAGTGGAGGAGTTCAAGAGGGGTCACATCATAGGGCTCTGGGATGCCATACTGGTCGTATAAATAATAGCATAGCACACCGTTGGAGGGAGTGGGTAGAGGAAGGCATCGTCGGCATGGAGGTTCTGAAAGACCTGTACGAACCACAGGGAGGAGAGAACCAACAAGTTGTCCGATATGTGTGGAGTCACCCAACAGCCACGACCGCGGACTCAATAGAAACTCACTCAATAGAAATTGTCCATATCAGTCTAAATGTGTCATTTGTGCCTGGTAACCCATCATGTGTCATTTGTCCCCCGCCCCTGCGACCCCCACATAGCACTGCAATCCCACACTTCCTTCTGGGTGCAGCAATTTTTTTGACTGTACTAACCAACAATGTCTTAGCATGTTCTCCATCGCAGACAGATAAATCCTGAATCCAAGCTGATTGAGCTGGTATATAAACAAGCCTTGAAGGTTTTAAATAAGAAGTCAAATTGTCACCATCATTGTAACCCTGTATTTAAGCTAAGGATGGTTTTCTAAGATGGTTCAGTTCTCGAATTTAAGTTTAAAATGGTTTTGTGTGCAGACTTACACACTGCTCCACTAGAAGTGGTGATTTAGACATTTGGAGAGAGGTCATTTACATACATCTTACAATCATCGTTTACATTACAATCTAAGGGCGCAGTGGAAAAACACCCTGTTTATTGTCATTTGTGGTTTTATTGGCATTAATTAATAACAACGATAATAATATTAAGGACAAAGAGTGATAATAGTCAGGTAAAAATGAATTATGATTGTTTTGGTGTATAAAAGTGCACAAACAATTTAAGTGACCAAAAAACAATGAAATACAGTAATTCATAAATATGAAGTAAATAATGAACACGCCTAAACATCAGTTTTATTAAGGCTGGAGTCTACGTGCACAGAAAGAGAGCAAGAAAGAGAATGTGTTACTGTGTGTGTGTGTGTGCTTGCATTATAGACTTTCTTCGGGTTAACTGGCAGAAATCAGGCTTTCTTTCTTTCTTTCTTTCTGTCTTTCTTTCTGTCTTTCTTTCTTTCTTTCTTTCTTTCTTTCTTTCTTTCTTTCTGTGTGTGTGTTTGAGTAATGAAGGCCATAATAAGCTTCTCTTTACTGTTTGTTTCTGGAGTCGTCGTGCGGCTGCTGCTCTGTTTTATAATCCCTTTTTGATTATTTTGAAGTATAAAGTTGGTAACACAGGCATTCTGCCTTCAACCATCGCACTGCTTACAGGCCTGCAGTCTTCGTTTAGAATAGAAATGCTAACGCGTCAAAAGAAGTCTGTTTTCCCTGCGGATGCAATTAAAACCTTAAAAAGGGAAAGCGGAGCTCTTTGCCCATCCAGAAGAGGAAGCGAACGCAGCGAACATATGTGTGTAAGCGCGTATGGTTTCATATATACAATAATGTTCTAATTTTGTAGGATATATATGTATGTATGTATGTATGCACCACTGTGATTAACTTATTTTACCAAAGTAAATTGATATTTATACATTTATACTTTTATACTATACTTATACTTTATTACTTTGTTAAAGTACATGAATAAAAAAAAAAAAAAAAAAAAAATATATATATATATATATATATATATATATATATATATATATATATATATATATATATATATATACATTGGTAAATATATATACATACAGTGTTTATAAATACTCTGTGTATGTGAGTTATATGGAACAAAATATTATGCATGGTGCATATTATTAGCATATTATTACTATACAATACATATATTAAACATTAAACCAGACACATAAATATATAAGAACTATTAAATATATATATATATATATATATATATATATGTGTACATGTTTATATATAATATATAAACATATATATATAACATATATACACATATGTGTGTGTGTGTGTGTGTGTGTGTGTGTGTGTGTGTGTGTGTATCTGTATATCTGCAGAGAGGTTTATGAGGCTGCTTATCTTTATTTTGCCCATTCTCATGATTGTCTCCTCCTGTGAATTTCTCAGAAAAAGGGATTCAGTGTATGTGTGTGTGTGTGTGTCTTTGTTGTGTGTGTCTGTGTGGGTGTGTCTCTCTGTGTATCTCTGTGTGTGTGTCTCTGTGTGTGTGTGTGTGTGTGTATGTGAGTGTGTGTGTGTGTGTGTGTGTGTGTGTGCGTGTGTCTCTGTGTGTGTCTGTGTGTGTGTGTGTGTGTCTGTGTGTGTGTCTCTGTGTGTGTGTGAGTGTGTGCGTGCGTGCGTGCGTGAGGGAGAGAATATCTACTGCAGTAATAATCTCATTTCTGCGTCTCTCAGGCGCCCCAGCTAATCACTCCCTCGCTCCATCTGTCCATTGAGCTGCCTGAGAGACACCCCAGAGCACGCAGGAGAAAAAGATGGAGAGAGAAATGAATTAGAAAAAGTTGAGGACACTCACACACACACGCAGACACAGACACAGTGGCTGTTTCCCTCTGATACAGCGTGTGGGCCACTCTGAGGAACTGATGCTAAAAAACATCTCATCAGAATAATCGTATTCACCCAGGTCCCCCGATACACCAAGCCAACAGCAGCTGTCTCCACACACACTCACACACACACATGCTATCTCACCAAACCCACAGCGTCCGGCTTTAGGGAAAAACACAGAATAGTCAGGAACAGAGAGAGAGAGAAAGAGAAAGGAGAAAACATTCCAGAACTGAATGTGACCCAGAATTTCATAAGCGGATAATAGATACAAAATATCAAGCCGAAAGAGAAGTGCTGTGATTTATGTAAAGTATAGAGCGGTTTGGGGGTCTCTACTCTTAAAGGGGGATTTCTAGGCAGCTCTCCACACTGTTTTACATAGTATTTACTGGAACCTGCCAGTGCAGGACAATAGAACTCTTCAGCTCAACTTTATACTAACAGTTCAGTGTATCCTACATTATAATGTCCTTCTGCACTCACATGTTACCAGATTGTTTGAATATCGTCACTGTCCAAAGAAAAACAAGTATCTCAAAAATGGCAACTTTACAGGAGAGCCCAAAAACCTCGTTTAACTTTAATGTAAGTCAGTGGAACCAGACGTCTTTCCAAACAGTTTTGGGCCATTTCTGTTGGTTCATTCATCATGAGATTCTCACTCGGTGTACGGCAGCTGATGTGTTCAAATGATGCATAAACGTAATAATGGACAAAAGTGGAGATGGGACTGCAGGGCTGTTGGGAAGGAAGATAAAGGTCACCAGGAACAAAAGATAATGATGAGTTTAGACTGATAAGGGGAATATCTATTGAGCTACACATACAGAAGTCTGTCTCTCAGTATGGCGTCAGGCCGCCATGTTTACTAACCCAACATGCCAGACGTGTCGGTATGGAGTTGTGGAGGTTCCTCCTAATGGTGTCCTGTGATAATCCATCCCATGCAGCTTGAATATCCTCACACAGTTCCTGCAGATGGTGCGGTAGGGGTGGAGGTGGAGTGACACCAGGCCTTCTGGACATGTGACACGTGACAGCTAACTGTTGACCACGGTACCTCCACACGGATTCGTTGGTCGTCTTCATGAAGACAAAACTGAGACTCGGCACTGAAGATGACCCGCCGTTCTGAGTCACTGCATGACAGTCTGGCACAGCACCATTGCAGTCTTTGGTGATGTTGACGTGATGCTGGGGGCAGTTGTTGTAATGGTCTGCTAGCATGTAGTCCTGCTTTGGTCAGCCGGATGCCAATGGTACTGTCCGGCCAAATTGTCACATGCGTGGCCATGTAAGCAACTTGAATCATTCGCAAGTCTCACAATGTCAAACCTACCCACCGGGATTCATTCCTGTCAGCTGATTCCTTCTGGGTGCAGCTATTTCTGCAACTGCCTTTGATGATTAATGTACCAAATATTTTATCTGATTTGTTTTTCTTATTTAGGAGATGGGAGAATTGCAACACAATGTTTTGTGAGCTTGATATCATGACAGGGAGCGAATATGCTGCGTGCATGCTTGTATGGGTTCGTTCTTTTTTGCATATTTGTCTTTATGTTTTTCATGTTCTGTTTATAAAGACAAAAAGTGACCAAAAAGACTATTTCAACATTGTGGAAACATTTAAATGCTTTCTGCAAAGAAGGGAAACATTTTTTTCTCCTCCATTAACTATGATTTTTATGAGAAAGTACATGTAAAAAGCCATAGCTGCTCTTTTGGCTGCTGATTAAAGCTGTGTTTAGGGAGCAGCAGTTTTGCCATAGTTAGTTGTGCTTGATATTGCAATACTTCACATTGATACTCATAACATTTGGCTTTCCAGACCAAGTTGGAACCGATATAATGGCCTAGCCAAAAAGAGCAGTGCTGAATATATACTGGATATGAGGCAAAATATATACTATACCAACAGATTTTTATTTATGTGCATAATATTAAGGGACATGATAATACATCAGTCGGCTGGAGCACTGTGTAGCTAGAGGGTTATCTGAAGTTTGTCTAAAGATCTATTTTTGTGTAAAGCAATAAAGCAAGTGGTCTAGAAATGACCTGCAGGACATTTAGGACAGAAGACTGTGATAAATTTTGAGTGATAATGACAACCAGGAGTGGAAAAGTAGAAATACGAGTCCTGTGTCAAAATCTCACTTGATTGAAAAGGCAATTAGGGATGCATATCTTTAAATTAGCATAGGTACGCTTAAGGTGCAAAATACAGGTTCCCCAGGTAACCTCTTGGACCCTGTGAATGCCTTCCCTTCCAAATTCTGTGGGTTCCCTAAAAAGCTTTTCCAAGCGTGTCTTGCTCCTGAAACTAACTATGATGAGTGAGTTAGCAGACAGTCAATTCTAGACTGGCTGGGCAACATGGGCTCCCCCCACCAAATACAAGGGAGTTTTCCATACGTTGGTTAAGGTCTGTTGTTTGGTTGATTGTTTAACCCTGTAACATTCTGCTCAACATTGTGGTAGTCACTACATCTTAATGAAGAAGGTGTGAATTTTACCCAACCAGATTGTGCCATCTCTACCAAACGGTAGAGGTATGTTGGGCTAAAAACATTCACTAGAGGTCTGTCATGAGACACATTTACTGTTCTCATTCATAGAGGAAGAAAGCACATACACCCCCACAAATATAGGAATACATACACTGTGTTTGTGTGTTGATTCAAATGGTGACACACTACACTGTATGTCTGTATCCCGTTGTCTCTGTAGATGTGTTAGACACAGTATCAGCACGTGTTCTGCCACAGTACTCACCCAAAGTGTGTCTATGATGGAGAGCAGCATCACACAGACAGGTAGTGTGTGTGTGTGGGGGGAGATATAATGTGCCTTAGAGTGTCCCATCACATTTAACCAGATAAGGTCAGTGTCGGAGTGCAGACGTGCCTGAGAGCTTTAGAGAACCCAGGCAGCAAACATGCAGCAGTGAGAGTTACAGGGGCGATAACAGACACTTATCTAACACTCGCTGCGGGGACACAACACACTTAGGTGGGTGCTTGATCCTTGGTGAAAGATTTAAGTGGGCTTTGAGAGAGTGAGGCAGCCATAGACTTATCAGATTGTGTCAGGATTGACCTGTGTACGCCTTATGAATGCAGGCTTTCATAGCTGCTGTTCCTGGATTAGACAGCCATCAGTCACATTCAGCATAAAGAGATATTTAATAATAATTATCATTTTATTATTATTCATAACTGTCTTTGTCTTTCACCTTCAACTCTTTCAAAATAACGGTTTCCATATATATATATATATATATATATATATATATATATATATGTGTATGTGTATGTGTGTATGTATATATATATATATATATATATATATATGTGTATGTGTATGTGTGTATGTATATATATATATATATATATATATATGTGTATGTGTATGTGTGTATGTATATATATGTATATATATATATATATATATATATATATATATGGAAACCGTTATTTTGAAAGAGTTGAAGGTGAAAGACAAAGACAGTTATGAATAATAATAAAATGATATATACACATATATACATATACATACACATATATATGTATACTCACCAAATTCGATTTGGCATGGAAGTAGGATATAGGCCATGGACGTTCTGAATGGAGGCCACATCAATGTTCAGACACTCTTGCAATAAAGAATTGTGCCGTTGGGCCAGATTTGATGGACGACCTTCCCTGGCACAATTCCGTGGAGAATTCCCTGTAGACTGGGAATTGTGCCACTGCTGGTAGACCCGTATGACCATACACTTCCATACACCCGCAGATTCAGTTACTTCCTGCACACTATGGTCTTTGGGATGCCATTCACTGCACTGTACCAACTCTTCTCAACCTATGGATCCCATCACTCACACCCCGCAGGGATTTATAGCCCCATCGTTCTCTGCATGTCCCTGACATTACTGCCACCGGTCTACATGCAAGGTGAGTAATTTTGTGTACAGGGAGATTATCACGTATTATAAACTTGTCATGGTACTAAGTCAGACGTCATAACACATACTAAACTAAACAGACTAGTAGGAGTTTGGGATGGGCGAGTTAAAGAAGTGTACTATAATAAATACATATAGTCCATTTTTAAAGTTTTCTGTTGCAGTCCAGAGAATACAAGTGAACAAGCAACCGAGAGAGAGATGGAGAAAGAGAATGGGGGCATTTATGAGTGTACTGTACTTCGGGGGTGTTATGAAGGTTATTGTTTTTTCCTCCATTTCTCATTTAGTTCTTGCGTTTTATTGTCTGTGGCCAAGCAGATGCCAACATAGCTCTGAATATTACATAGGAGAGAGAGAGAGAGAGAGAGAGAGAGAATGTGTGTGTGTCTACCTCTAGACTTTGTGCTCTTCGATGGATTTCACAGATGTTCAACACCAGCTATTCTCTCTGAGCACTTTATTAGCGGCCTGATGCCTGTTAGAGGGATAAGAGCACCAAAACAGCTCTCTCTCTTTCTCTCTCTTTCTCTCGTTATCCCTCTTTCTTGTTCTCTCTCTCTCCCTCTCTCTCTCAGCCTTTCTCTTTCTCTCTCTCTATAATGTCCTTGCGGATAGTGCCAGGTTTCTCTCACCACAGATTAAAACATTGTGTGTCGTTAATGTTCTTGAGAAACGTTTCAAGATTCTGTTTCATCCTGAAGTGTTTGTGTTTGAGTGTGTGAGTGTGAGTGTGTTTGAGTGTGTGTGTGTGTGCGTGCGTTCGTGTGCGTGCGTGTGTGTGTGTTTGAGTGTGTGTGTCTGTGTGTGTTTGTGTGTGTGTGTGTTTGAGTGTTTGTGTGCGTGCGTGTGTGTTTCAGTGTGTGTTTGTGTGTGTGTGCGTGTGTGTGTCTCTGTGTGTGTTTGAGTGTTTGTGTGTGTGCGTGCGTGCGCGTGTGTGTGCGTGTGTGTGTGTGTATGTGTGTGTGCATGCGTGTGTGTGCACGTGTGTGTGTGTGTGTGTGTGTGTGTGTGTGTGTGTGTGTGTATGTGTGTATTTGTATGTATGTATGTGTGTGTGTGTGTGTATTTGTATGTATGTGTGTGTGTGTATTTGTGTGTGTGTGTGTGTGTGTGTGTGTGTGTGTGTGTGTGTGTGTGTGTGTGTGCGTGTGTTTGACTGCTCTTCATGCGAATGTGTTTTGCTCCTAAACACAAAAATAATAAATTCCGATATGTTGCAGTCATTTTTAAGAGGGTGTCCATGTCGTTCTTGTAGGGCTGAACAATAACTCATATTTGTAGTCCTTATTGTGATATGACTGTACTAGATAGATGCATCATTAATGGAGTGGATGAAATGAAGAACAAGTGTCTTAACCATTCTGCTGAACGGCTAGTTGCAAAAACACCTTCACACATTCAGGACTCAAGCACATGTCATTTCTAAACTACTGGCCGGGACAAGCAGTAATGAGTAATGAGGTAGATGAAGTACACTGCTCAATAACACGAATAAAAGCAGTGTTGGACCATACGACGACTCAGTAACTGTAGTGTGTTAGTGTGATGTAAGTAGCGTGTTGGTGTACAGTAACTCAGTAAGTGTAATGTGTTAGTGTACTGTAAGTAGCGTGTTGGTGTACAGTAACTCAGTAAGTGTAGTGTGTTAGTGTGCTGTAAGTAGCGTGTTGGTGTACAGTAACTCAGTAAGTGTAATGTGTTAGTGTGCTGTAAGTAGCGTGTTGGTGTACAGTAACTCAGTAAGTGTAGTGTGTTAGTGTGCTGTAAGTAGCGTGTTGGTGTACAGTAACTCAGTAAGTGTAATGTGTTAGTGTACTGTAAGTAGCGTGTTGGTGTACAGTAACTCAGTAAGTGTAATGCGTTAGTGTGCTGTAAGTAGCGTGTTGGTGTACAGTAACTCAGTAAGTGGAATGTGTTAGTGTACTGTAAGTAGCGTGTTGGTGTACAGTAACTCAGTAAGTATAGTGTGTTAGTGTACTGTAAGTGGTGTGTTGGTGTACAGTAACTCAGTAAGTGTAGTGTGTTAGTGTACTGTAAGTAGTGTGTTGGTGTACAGTAACTCAGTAAGTGTAATGCGTTAGTGTGCTGTAAGTAGCGTGTTGGTGTACAGTAACTCAGTAAGTGTAATGCGTTAGCGTGCTGTAAGTAGTGTGTTGGTGTAAAGTAACTCAGTAAGTGTAATGTGTTAGTGTACTGTAAGTAGCGTGTCGGTGTACAGTAACTCAGTAAGTGTAATGTGTTAGTGTACTGTAAGTAGCGTGTTGGTGTACAGTAACTCAGTAAGTGTAATGCGTTAGCGTGCTGTAAGTAGTGTGTTGGTGTACAGTAACTCAGTAAGTGTAATGCGTTAGTGTGCTGTAAGTAGCGTGTCGGTGTACAGTAACTCAGTAAGTGTAATGTGTTAGTGTACTGTAAGTAGCGTGTTGGTGTACAGTAACTCAGTAAGTGTATTGTGTTAGTGTACTGTCAGTAGCGTGTTGGTGTACAGTAACTCAGTGAGTGTAATGCGTTAGTGTACTGTAAGTAGTGTGTCGGTGTACGTTAACTCAGTAAGTGTAATGTGTTAGTGTGCTGTAAGTAGTGTGTTGATGTACAGTTACTCAGTAAGTGTAATGCGTTAGCGTGCTGTAAGTAGTGTGTTGGTGTACAGTAACTCAGTAAGTGTAATGTGTTAGTGTGCTGTAAGTAGTGTGTTGGTGTACAGTAACTCAGTAAGTGTAGTGTGTTAGTGTACTGTAAGTAGCGTGTTGGTGTACAGTAACTCAGTAAGTGTAATGTGTTAGTGTACTGTAAGTAGTGTGTTGGTGTACAGTAACTCAGTAAGTGTAATGCGTTAGTGTACTGTAAGTAGCGTGTCGGTGTACAGTAACTCAGTAAGTGTAATGTGTTAGTGTACTGTAAGTAGTGTGTTGGTGTACAGTAACTCAGTAAGTGTAATGCGTTAGTGTACTGTAAGTAGTGTGTTAGTGTAGAGTAACTCAGTAAGTGTAATGTGTTAGTGTACTGTAAGTAGTGTGTTAGTGTACAGTAACTCAGTAAGTGTAATGCGTTAGTGTACTGTAAGTAGTGTGTTGGTGTACAGTAACTCAGTAAGTGTAATGTGTTAGTGTGCTGTAAGTAGTGTGTCGGTGTACAGTAACTCAGTAAGTGTAATGTGTTAGTGTGCTGTAAGTAGTGTGTTGGTGTACAGTAACTCAGTAAGTGTAATGTGTTAGTGTACTGTAAGTAGTGTGTTGGTGTACAGTAACTCAGTAAGTGTAATGTGTTAGTATACTGTAAGTAGTGTGTTGGTGTACAGTAACTCAGTAAGTGTAGTGTGTTAGTGTACTGTAAGTAGCGTGTTGGTGTACAGTAACTCAGTAAGTGTAGTGTGTTAGTGTACTGTAAGTAGTGTGTTGGTGTACAGTAACTCAGTAAGTGTAATGCGTTAGTGTGCTGTAAGTAGTGTGTTGGTGTACAGTAACTCAGTAAGTGTAATGCGTTAGTGTACTGTAAGTAGTGTGTTGGTGTACAGTAACTCAGTAGTGTAATGAGTGTATATGCACTTACTATCCATATTCTGCAGCCCTAATACTTTCTATATAGACTCATGGACTCTCATTAAGTTGAACTAATGCAGCTCTGTTATAAATCACACTAATAAGGCCGCAGCCTCTCTCTCTCTTTCTCCCTCTCTCTCTCTCTCTCTCTCTCTCTCTCTCTCTCTCTCTCTCTCTCTCGCTCTCTCCCCCTCTCTGACACACACACTTTTACTCACTTATTTCTTTCCTCTCTATCCCTCACTCCCCCTCCCCTCCACCGGCCGGATAAATGACCTCTGACCTGGCAGCGGACGCCACTAGCGCACTACAAAGGCTTAGCCGTCCCATAATTCCTGTGTAACGATGTCTGGAAGAGGTGGGAGAGCCTAGTGCTATCAGCGAACGAAACGTCATAAACATGATGGATGGAGGAACGGTTATTCGTCCGTCCACTCCTTCTGTTATCACTCCATCACTGGCCTTGCTGGTTCTTTCTCACTTCTTTACACCATCTTCTCTTTTCTTTGAGCTTTCCCTCCCCCCGAAACACCTCGTTGCGACTGGTGGGAAGCTCCTCCCACTCCTGATACCTTGCCAAATGTGGGTGGAGGAGGGAATTTTTCTTGTCCGTAGGCTGATTATGTCATTAATTATCATTACCACTTCCTCCTGCGCTTATCGAGTCCGAGATAGAGATGTTTTGGCCTCAATGGAGGGAGGAGAGAGAGCGAGAGGTGGGAGTGCAGGGGCTGGTGTGTGTAGCCTCTTTGATACAGACCTGTTGAGTTTGTGTGTGTAACGAATGAGTCAGGAATGAAAAACTGCTCGAGATAAAGCTGTGAGCTCCAGCCGCTTTCACATGCTCGTCAGATGGTCTTATTTTCTAATAAGCGCAGTGCATAAAGAGAGTGTGCTGCATCCCCCCGTAGGTAAGACCCTTCAGGAACAAGACACTTTAACCTGAATCAGCTCCACTTACCATATAGTAGCACGTTGTAGTTCTTCAGTGACAGACTGTAGTATATCTGTTTCTCTGCATACTTTGTTACCCTGTTATTCAGTGGTCAGGACCCCCACAGGACCACCACAGAGCAGGTATGATGTGGGTGCTGGATCATTCTCAGCACTGCAGTGACACTGACGTGGTGATGTTGTGTTAGTGTGTGTGGTGCTGGTGTGAGTGGATCAGACACAGCAGTGCTGCTGGAGTGTTAGACACTGTGTCCACTCACTGTCCACTCTATTAGACACTCCTACCTCGCTTGTCCACCTTGTAGATGTACAGTCAGAGACGATAGCTCATCTGTTGCTGCATGGTTTGTGTTGGTCATCCTCAAGTCCTTCATCCATGGTCACATTACGCTGCCCACAGGACACTGCCCACAGGACGCTCCCCACAGGACACTGCCCGCAGGATGCTGCCCACAGGACATTGCCCACAGGATGCTGCCCACCGGACGCTCCCCACAGGACACTGCCCGCAGGATGCTGCCCACAGGACACTGCCCACAGGACGCTACCCACAGGACACTGCCCGCAGGACGCTGCCCGCAGGACGCTGCCCACAGGACGCTCCCCACAGGACACTGCCTGCAGGAAGCTGTAAACTGGATAGTTTTGGTTAGTGAATCATTCTCAGTCCAGCAGTAACTGTGTCTACCATCACTGCTGTGTCTGATCCACTCCCACCATTACGTCAGTGTCACTGCAGTGCTGAGAATGATCCACCACCCACATCATACCTGCTCTCTAGTGGTCCTGTTGGGGTCCTGACCACTGAAAACCAAGATGCAAGGGGAATGGGTATCAGATGTACTACACCCTGTAATTCTACATGTCTCAAGATGTCAAACCTACCCACCAAGTTTCATTCCTGCCGGTTGATTCCTTCTGGGTGCAGCTAGATTTTGATGAGTGTATTTATGCTCGTTCCAATAGCAGATGAATGCGGAATAAATCAGTGCAGGCTGATGCCTTTTGGCCCAAACCCTGTCCCGTCAGGCTTTGTCCTTGGGTCCTGAGGCCGGCAGTCCTGCCAGCACTTCATCACCAGTAAGCGCTTTAGAAAAACAGTAGAGCAGGCCACTTTTCCTCCTCAACTTCTGTTACACCCTCATTACTCTTGTACGTAGTTGGACAGGGAAATGACAAATGGGGAGGTTTTTCTCAAGCTGCTCCATCCATCATTTTCTGTGATGATCTTTTCTCTGTCTGCTGGCATCAGAGAAATGCTTTAGTACATCTTCTATTCTAATTTCATCGCCCAGATTGGTAATCCAACACTGAATTTCACAGACAAAAGTGACCATGTTAGAAATACAAGGTCTGACAGTGACAGTGTGTCCCATATGTGTGTATACCCTCATGAGAATAAAGGCTCCTAAGAGAAGCCTTTAACTGGGTTGGAACAGTTCTCCAACCTCTAAACAAGTTCTTTATAGAAATGGTTCTTTAAAGAATGATACATTGAAAGGTTGTACCACACCACCACCACATCGGTGTCACTGCAGTGCTGAGATTGACTACCCTTTAGTGGGGTACCCACTAGATGGACTACAGTCTGCAAGTGAAAGGTTGTATTAGGAACCACAGGTACTTTTTCTATGGCATTGCTCTAGAACCCTATCTGGAGAATATCGTGACGGTCCAAAGAAAAGCATGTATCTCATTTTTTGTTGATTTTTACTTTTATGCATTATTTGACCACATGAGCTGCTGTTTACATTGTGTGAAAATTTCATGATGAATGGACCAACACAGAATGGCTTGGAAAAAACTCTGGTTCCATTGACTTCCATTAAAATAAAATTAGGTTTTGCCTTCTCCTGTAAAGTTGATTTCTTCAGACAGCGATGATTGTAAAATTACGAAGTGCTACTAAATGGTAAATGGAGCTAATAAGATGGGCAAAGTATGTAGATACAAGAAGGAGGAATTATTGACGTGGCTGTTTGGTTTATTTTGCATGCATTTGTGCTGTCCATTTGATCTTAACATGGTTATGGAGGAGAGCGGTGAAATGCTTTCACAGAAGTTGTAACCCCTGCCCCTTCACCTTCCATTGTTCGCTAGCGGCTCACCATAGAGTCACACAAACAGAGAACTGACAGAATCCTAGTTAATCCGACATTAGGGCCACAGGGCAAAATATTATTAGCTTCCTGCTACTGGCTCGTGTGGCCATGAATCCACTCATGCTATTTACATTGTGCGTAAATATTATGATGAATGGACCAACAGAAATGGCCGAAAATAGCTCGGAAAAAATTCCATTACAAATGAAATAATTTATTTTGTCCTGTAAAGTTGCCAATCTGGAGATATTAGTGTTTTCCTTGGGCACCAATGATATATAAGTGTATGTACATTACATAATTAGCTATTCTATTAATACTAATAATCAGTAACCTTTTTTGAATCGCTTTACGAAGTCGCTTTACGATTATTTTGTTGGCTCCCTGTCCTTAAAATATACAAAAACAAACCTGCCCATATACACACACCCTGAAGAGTGAGTGCTCTGTGCAGTGTGTGCTCCAGGGAGAACTTAAGAGTGCAGGAGCAGGACAGCATGGCTAATTTGGCAGAAGCTTGTTTCCGACACACTGAAATCCACTGGACGGTGTGGAGGGGCAGGAAGTCGGGCTGTTTGTTTGGTCTGTAATTGATAATATTTGAGATGTATCCAGCCGTGACACTGTCCCCCAGACACCATATAACTCTGTGTGTGGGTGTATGGGTGTGTGTATGTGTGTTGGAAGCAATTCTCAGCCCTTTTCCAGGTTCTCAGGTATTCTCTTTCTATTGCTGTGGTGGTTAATGATACTCATTTTGCCTGCTAATGAGGTGTTACAGTGATAGTTTAGCCAAAAACCTAGTTTACACATTTTCCCCATAATCCAGCCAGTGGGGAGTGCTTGGGGCCTTCTAAGCCTCATGATATATTTGAAATAAAGAAATACAGGTCAGTTATGTTCACCTGCATGTTTGAGGTGTTCAGGCTACTACTGATGATGCTGCACGAGGATGATGGGGCTATTAATGCCGACGGGGTGTGAGTGATGGGATCCATGCATTGAGAAGAGGTGGTACAGTGCTAGGTGTCTGGTTTCCATGTGTGGAAAACGGCTCCAGAGCGGATGTTACTGATTGGCTAAAAGGAGTGACTGCATTTGGGCATGCAAAAGACCATAGCGTGAAGGAATCATACAAAACTGTACAGCCATATGGATCTACAAAAATCCGAGTCTACAGGAAATTCTCCACAGAACTGTTCCAGGGAAGGCATCCACCAAATCTGAGTGTCGGAACATTTATGTGGCCTACATGCAGAAGCTGGTCCAGGCAATGCTAAATCCCATCCCAGCTGTTATTTACATTTCAATCACAAGTGATTCATTTTTTGTTTGGGGAGCTTATTAAACAGAATTGTAGAATTGTCATGCTCTTTGTATTTAAGCTCTGTACTGTAGTATTAGTGCTGTACTCCTCTTATTCACACCTAAGTAATGGTTGTAAACTAATTGGTTAAATTTTTTGAAATAGCCAATGATAAAATGTCTGGTCACAACTTTGTCCCCCATGGTGTCCTGGTAGATACAGCTCAATTGACTCTTCATTGGTATATGGTGTAGTAATTATCATTATAACACCTGAGGCCCTGGCATAGACCTGCTGCACCATTTAAGGTGGAACACAGACATTTGAAATAGTAGTTGGTGCATTGGAAGCTGACTTCAGCTGACTTAAGCTATCAATACGTCCTACCCGGAGTTTCATGTAGGGAATTACCTGTAAACATGAGCTACGGCTTGTATTTTAACAAGGTTGCACAAATCGTCACAAGACCGAGGCACCTGGAGGTGTTCCATGTGGTTGCTAGTGTCCCCGCTTTAAAAGCAGCTACTGATTTACGTATGGTGCCACTGGCGTGTGGCGTTTATGTAGCCTAAAGAAAAAGAAAGGAGAAATGTTTATGTTATGATGTTCAATGATTGAGATTTGGAGGGGCTGGTCTACGGATGGGGTGGTGGAGTTTTGCTTAGGTGGAGAAATAAGGGGCTATATTATGGTTTTAGCTTTTAACTGTGGGAATGTTTCTTGCTACTAGAGAAGGAGTGGAGGTTTTTCTAGCTCTATCTAAGAGATGCTAGATTTAGGGGTGTCTCTGTAACTCTGGAACACAGAACAGCGTTCGGCTTTCCAAATTCAAAATGGTAGTCGGAAGCATGCAAACCCCAGCACCTCCTGCTGATTCAATCTTGCACCAACCATTTAAACAAAACATCTGTTGAGTAAATTAACTTGACATAAATACTGATAGCAGCATCATCTTTCCAGGAGCTTATCAATATTTTGGAATTTAGTGCTGGTTCCTGATACGGATTCCTGTTGTTAAGTTTTTCATTAACACGTGTTGTAAACTTACGCCACATAATTGTGCATTTACCTCACACCGTACCAAGATGTCCAACTAAAATGGCTCCTACATACTGTTGCGATATAAGTATGCTATGCGGCACGCCTCTGTCCACTTTATTCCAGGAGATCTTTCTAAGCAGGAATTGTGGGATCATGTTACCCCTACATGTTTTAGCTATATCTGCCTCATTAGAGCAAGCAGAGCCCTTTATCCTCCTCTTCACCCACCACCACAGCCAAAACACCAACCTGTTGCCCCTTTAACCCCGCTGCGCCCTCGCTCTACTTGTCCACCATGGCTGTAAATGTGCTATTGATTTAGTTTACTTCCTGGGACAATGGCAAAATAGTTTTTTATGCCATTTAATTAACCAGCCACCGCTGCCCTGCACCATCTGGTCCTCTTTATCGAGAGAGAGTGATGAGGAGTGAATAAGAAGTGAAAAGCAAGAACCTCCTAGTGGACAGAAAAAGAGGGAGGGAGGGAGGAGGAGGAGGGTGGATGCTGTCTCTGAAGCCTGGCCTTGAGAAAAGGCTTCCTCTCCACCCTCCGGCAGTTCCACATCTCCAGAACATGGAAGGCTGTCCCATTCCACAGTCATGTGATGGTGCTGAGATGGGGCTGAAGTGGGCGGCCATCTTTCCCAACTTTCCAGTAATCTACTTTCCAGTGATCAACACAGTGTAAGCGGTGCCTCATTATCAGTTTGGCTTTGACACATAAGGCAGTGAAGTCTGTTCACAATGTGGCCAAAAGTTTGTAGACACCTGCTTATCACATACATCTTTTGCAATCAAAGGTGTTAGTAGGGAGTTTGCTGCTGTAACAACTCTCTACTCATCTGGAAACGCTTTACACTAGATGTTGGAACATTGCTGTGAGGATTTCATGGCATTCAAGTTTAGATGATTAGCTCTGTATCAACCCAACAGCACTCCATCTTATTCTAAGGGTATTAGATAGAGGACGCAATTCCACTCATCTGCCTTAGCATCGTGTGCAGCTCCTCCAGATTATCCACTTCTAGGGGTCAATGCTCTTCTACAGAGATTATACAAGGTATAATTAAGCATGTGTGTCAGTTTGGTCATCTCCTAATTGGCTTCTTGCTACGTTAAGCCAAAGATTTAATGCTGAATTATATATATGGGTTTTGGAGGAACATGTGCTCCATCCAGATGAGGCCTTTTTCAGGGAAGCTGTTGCTTTTTCTCAGCAAGACAATGAATTACATTCAGCATGTATTACAGCAGCATGGATACAGCAGCTCTGTAGTAAAAGAGTCTGGGTGCTGAACTGACCTGCCTGCAGTCCAGATCGGTCATCATAATAGGCAAAATAGAATAATAGAATCTGTACCAGCTGTTTTGTAACATGTTGCTGGCATCAAATTCAAAACAGTTGAACCAAAAATCTAGTTTACACATTTTACCCATAATCCAGTCAGTGGGGAGTGCTCAGGGCCTTCTAGGCCTCAAGATATATTTGAAATGAAGAAATACAGGTCTCTTATGTTCACCTGCGTACTTACAATGATGCTGCATGAGGATGATGGGACTATACATACCTGCAGATTGGTATCAGATTCCAAACAGGCACATATTTCTCAAATGCAGGGTTTAAACAGTTTGTAAATCATGACATTCTATTTTAGTTACATTTGGCACAGTAAACATGTGATCAATAAAATGTGTTCAATAACTCACAAGTTATAGCTTCACTATTTCATTTATAGTCTAATCTAGATGTCTCTCTTACCTTCTGGCTGAAATGAGTGTTAAAAAGTTTCCCTCTGTTACTCAGTCAGTAAACTCCCAGCAGACTGTGGAATCCATGACCCAATACTGGTTGGCTGTCCATCTGAAAAAATGTGTCATTTATTAGCTATTAACATCAGATTGTTATTAGTTTCAGCAGTTCAGAGTTGGCACTTAAATATAGTTTCAGAAGAAGTATCTCCTGAGAGTTTCTTTTCACAAGGCTATAGAGAAATGTAACTTTGCCACCTGTAACATTTACTCCATTTAAGGTGGAATCAATCAATCAATCAACATTTACTTTTATAGCGCTTTTTACAACAGATGTTGTCACAAAGCAGCTTTACAAAGCTAGCTACTTATTAGCATTTGAGTGGAACTCGAATGCTAATAAGAAGCTAGCTAGCTTTAGCCATCACGCTCCCATCACGCTGCTAACTGGCACATTTGAAAGAAGTCTTTTCATAAGAAATAGCATATTTATAGTATTAGGACAGAAGTTTCAACAAATAGTTGGTGTGCCATCCTTTGCTCATTATTGCCCACCTAGCGACCACCTTTTGAAAAAAGAATATTAACTTTAAAAGAATATGAACTAATTAGTACAGTCAGCTATATCCTGCTATATACATGCTCATACTTGTCCATGCCACCATGATTTGCAGATTGTGCTTGGGATGGTCATTAACTCATTTTTAACTCTGTGCTTTTCATAATTTTGCCATCTCTCCACGCTTCATGTTGGTACTTATTTGACCTGACTTCTGTTCTTAAGGCTTACAGGAGGGTTATGTCTTGTGTTTCAACATACTGAGGTCATGGTGGTGTACTCTTCTCACATCTATGGCTACATCCTGATCTAATCAACTGTTCTTCATGACTGAAAGTGTTCTTCCCACTATGGTGGCCCTCCATGTATCAGCAAGTTGTTTGCCAATGCTAAGCTCACCAACGTGTTCTCGCTTATTAACAGTCTACCAGAAATGTATTTTGACATAGCAAAAAATGAGTCACCTGTGACTGAAATGTGCTGTAATGTGTAATACCTCCATGAACACAAATAACAGCTGCGGTACGATTTGGCATGGACTGGGCAAGTTTCTGAATGTAGGCCGCATCAGTGTTCAGACACTCATGCATCCAAAAATTGGTAGGTTGGGCCAGATTTGGTGGATGCCTTCCCTGACACAGTTCTGAGGAGAATTCCCTGTACACTGGGATTTTAGCCACTGTCTGTCAACCTGTATGGCTACACCTATAAATTCAGCTACTTCCTTTACGCTATGTTCTTTGCCATGTCCAAATGCACGCACTCCTTTAAGCCAATCACTAACATCAGATTTGAAACACTGTACCACCTTTTCCCAATCTATGAATCCCGTCACTCTCACCCCGCAGGTATTCTTAGCCCCATCATCCTTGTTCAGCACCATCTGCAGGAACCTCAGGTTACTACCACCTTAAACACGCAAGGCAAACTTATATTTAATTAGATTTTCCAACCTGATGGCCTCATTTACTTCACTTTCTGACACTTCCTGGCCTCGTTAGTTGTCTCGTGCATGAACTAAAGATGCAGCCATTTAAAGCTAACCCAGAAGGAACTGAAGGAGTGATATTAGTATGTGTAAAAAGGGGTGTATTACACTTATGGTGTACCTGACTCAGATATTCTCAAAGTAAAGCCATCAATATGCACTTCATAGTCATTGTTGTCATTGTTTCATTTGAAACCCAGTGTGCTAGATTACAGCGCAAAAGCATAAGAGATGATGTCACTGTCCAGCTCTGTACAGACTGCAATGTGAAATGTATAAACATCAAAGATATTTTGTCGAATAAACAAGTGTTGGCAGGTCAGAGTTTTGCATGCCATGCTAGGCGCTCCCATCAGATAGTCGTATGCATGGCTTTAACAAAAAAAAAAAAAAAAGAGAGAAGGTTTTATGGTTGAGACAAAGTAACATGTTTCAGAGAGATACAGTCGGGCAGGGTCAGGTAGTCGTCTCAGTGACTTAGTGCCAGGTTTTCTATCCATTTCCTCCAAAGCTGCATCAAATCTGATCCTCTTGCTCAGATTTGTTCAACAGATTTCTTTTTCCTTCCTGTTTTGTCTGGTTGCGAGTTGTTTTCTGTTTGGGAGACGGAGTTGACTCCAGATCGCCACCTTTACGCTCGGTGACTCTTAGATGGCAACATTCTTGGCAACACATTCACTCACATTCCTTTCCAGCACGTTAAAGTTGCTCTAAAGTTGGTTCGTTTATCTTGATAGCCTTGTGTATGATGCACGTTCACCGTGGCATTGTTTCGACAAGCGTATGCAATGGCACAACATTCAATGGCGTCCAGAGTTGTATGCATGTTTGGCTGAGATCTTTTTACTGACGCCGGGAGAGTCTAACCACTCCGTAGGGCCTTCTCCAGCACATCACTAGGACTTTAAATGGGGTTAAGGTCAGATCTGTGTGGTGACCAGTTCCTCATGCTACTCCTTGGTCTACTCCACCATTCCAACCCGATTAAACTTGATAGCTTTGTATACAATGCATGTTCACCACGGCATTGTTTCAACAAGTGAATGCAATGGCACAGCATTCAGTGCCGAGTCTTTTCCAGCACATCCCAAAGACTTTCAATGGGGTTAAGGGAGGACTCTGTGGTAGCCAGTTCCTCGTCCCACCTGAGCCACTCATTCACAATTCAAATCTGATGAACCTGAAGCCAGTGTCATCCTGGAATATGGCCAAGAACAGAATTCCATTGATCTGGTTATTTAGTACATTCAAGCATACTGCCATTACTGAGCCTCAACCTAACCTAATGCCCCCCAGATCATAACACTGCCTCCAGAGGCTTGTACAGGGGGCATTGTGCATGATGGGTGCATTGTTTACAATCCCTGTCTCACGCTGAGACAGCCATCACTCTGGAATAGAGTCAGTTTGGACCCATCAGATCACGTAACCTTTTCCATTGCTCTAAAATCGAATGCTCCCTAGCAAACTGTACCCTTGTTTCCCTGATTAGCTACAGTAGCAAGTGCTTTTCTAATGGCCACACAGCTGTTCTTGTTGGGTTGTGTGTGGAAATGCTCTTACTCTCACTATTAAACATAGCTGTGGGTTCTGTTCAGTTATCATTCAATTCACCTTGATTTTCCCAGCCTTAGCACTCGCCCTAACTTTAAATTTAACCTCAGCCCATACCCCAAACTTCACCCTCACCACCTCACCCTGGTTCTCAACCCTAACTCTGGCACTAATCCTGACCCTAAGTCTGTTTCACTACACAGTTTGCTCAATCTTTACATCTCTGCAGCTGTACAATTCCAACCTCTATACACAATCTAGAGGCGGCTGTACAGATGAAGTGGTGTATTGTAGCATTCTATGGATTTTGTAATAGCATAAGTGTGTGTGTGTGGGTGTGTGTGTGTGTGTGTGTGTGTGTGTGTGTGTGTGTGTGTGCAGATTGCCGCTCCTGATAGCGTTTTGACGGAATGTGTGAGCAGAGACTGTCATCGCCGGCTGCCGTGGCACCTCTCCATGGAGATGTTTTCCTTAGCGATAGCGTTATTTTGACTAGTTACA
>JAMWET010005836.1:85000-185000 GCA_024036415.1 Prochilodus magdalenae
CAGTTTCCCAGGCAGTACAGAAAGCAGTTGACCCCTTAAACTGCAGACTTATTATCCAGCTATTAATCTTAAGACTTTTTCCCTAACTACTATAAACGATACAGAAACTACTAATAATTAGTTATGTAGTTATGAGCGTGAGGGAGTAAATGCGGGCCAGTGTAGGTTTGCGGCCTGTGCAGTTTAATGGCTTGTAAAGGAGAGAGAGATGCTGTGATTTGTAGTAAGTAATAAAGGCGGTGTGTGTCTTGTTGGTGCTGTGTTGTTTTAGGGTGATAATGCTGTGCAGGGTCTGACTCCCACTGCTGGAATGCAGCACACACAGACTTCTGCTTTATCACCAAGACTGATTGACTCTGACGCCGTCACAATCTCTCCCTCTCTCTCACTCACACACACACAGATATATGAAAACAGACTTTCAAACACTATACATAACTGTTACACTGAGGACTGAACAACAATACAAACCAAACTACAGAGCAAATAGCTCTTTACTGCTGCATAGATTTATTCAACAGCAGTTTGGCCTTAAAGCCCACAGGTGTTAGTGTTTCTCAGGTAGTAGTAAGTAGTCTTGTTGCAGGAACACTAGTGCTGAGGTTTTGATGGAATTCATTGATTTACTGTTTTTATTCTGCAGTGTTTTGGTTGCTGTAGAGCATTTCTGAGCCTGAAAGTGTGCCAAGCTGTGTAAAACATCAACATGTTGGTAGGAAAATGCTTCCTGATGATTGGAAAAATTTAATACAAATAAATATAAAACTGTAGTAAATTGTAATATGTGGTTGGTGTAGCTCAGCGGACAACACCACAACCCGCCAAGTAGCCACCACAACATGTGGGAGCCTGGGGTTCGAATCCCGGTCTGGGTGACTATGCTGTGCTACACCAATAAGAGTCCTTGGGCAAGACTCCTAACACTACATTGGCCTGTAATGTGATTAACCTTGTAAGTCGCTCTGGATAGGAGCTAAATGCCAGAAATGTAATTGTAATATAAGTAGCAGGTATTTTGGAGCAGTTCTACTGGTCTGTCAGTCATTATTATTCACTAAACTGAGAAAAAAAGTAGAACTTTCAAACTGCAGAAACAGAGAACGTTTTGGTCAAAGGAAGAGATATGGAGAAATATAATACTGTGGTACAAGAAGAGTAGATGTGGTGTATCAGGATATAGGCCTGTACCAGACTCAGAGTTTTGTCAGTTGAATCTGATTCGCCCGTCCTGGTCGACGATTCGACTATCCGTTCATGTTTTTTCTCCATGTACATTATCTAGTAATCAGTAACTCAGTCTGCATACGGTTCAGATCTGATTTCCTCCGTATTTAGAAAGTCAGCAGAGTCACAGGAACATATTTCTGAACTAAAGAGGCGGGGCTTATGATGATCGATCTGAACTGGAGCCTTTAATTACAGACTAGCGTCGGGCAGCAGCGCGTATTTATGCTAAATGTTAGCGCTTATAGCTTCTAGTCTTTTTAATTTCACTCCTAACAGCTTCTTCAGTAGGAGGACCCTTCGCCTTTCACCTCTCATAAATAATGAACCACTAAATAAAACCAAATTAGTCCATATTTACATTATTTGATCAATGAAAAGAAGAATGTCTTTTAATAATGATTAAAATATCTTTTTAAATTCTTAAAGTTCTTTCTTAAAGTGCTTTTTTGGAAGCTTTTGTCTGTTTTTTGTCTGTATCCTTAAAATTGCAGTGTAAGATTGTTGGGAGTATAAACTGGATTAATGCATAATGACTGAACATCTGGATTTTGTTTTAATATGAATGTTTTGTCACGTCATCCTAATCCAGTATATAGATAGGTGTAGGTATACAGCACAGCGATAGCAGTCGTGGGCTGGAGGTTAGGGAACCAGCCTTGTGACTGGAGGGTTGCTGGTTCGATTCCCTGAACTGACAGTAACAACTGAGGTGCCCTTGAGCAAGGCACCTAACCCCCAACTGCTCCCAGGGCGCCGTGGATAGGGCTGCCCACCGCTCCGGGTAAGTGTGCTCACTGCCCCCTAGTGTGTGTGTGTTCACTAGTGAGTGTGTATGTGGGTGATAATGAAAAAAGTGATAATGAAAAAAGGAGAAAGAGAGGAAGAGTGAATCCAAGGAAGAAAAATATGAAAGAGAAATAGCAAAAAATACAGAGGAGAGTAAGAAGAGGGGAAGGATAGAATAACAGAAATAAACAGATAAGAAATATAAGAAAAGAAGAGATAAAGAAAGAGAGAAAGTGCAGAGAAAAGAAAGGACGACAGAGAGAAAGATGGGGAAGAAAATGAAAGCAAGAGAGAAAGAGCTATAGAGAGGGAAAAAGAAGAGGAAATAGAAGTAAAACAGAGAATGAAAGAAAGAGAGGATGGGATGATATAGAAATATGCACAGAAGAAAGAGAGAGAAAGACAGACAGAGAGAGAAAGGGGGAGATTAAACAAGTGATGGGTGAAGAGAGGGAGAGAAACAAGGAGAGAGAATGCATGATGAGCGAGAAAGAAAATAAGGGGAGAAAGAGACAAAATGAAGAGAGAGAGTGATGGAGTGTGTGATAGAAAGCTAGAGAGAAAGAGTGTGACAAAGAAAATGAGGGAATGAAGAGAGTGAGAGAGAAAGAATGAGAGTGAGACAGAGAATAAGGGGAGAGAAAGAGAGAAACCCAGAGAGAGAGAGAATGAAGAAAGAGTAAAAGACTGAGGAGAGAGAGTGGAAGAATGATAGAATGCAGAGAGACAAAATGAAGAGTGAGAGAGAGAATGAAGAAAGAGTTAAAAACAGAAATAGACAGAATGAGGAGAGAGTGAGTGTGAGAGAGTGAAAGAATGAGGAGAGAGAGAGACAGAAACAGAGAATGTGGAGAGAGAGAAAGAATGTCACTTCACGGATGGGTTAAATGCAGAGGACTAAATTTCCCCACTGTGGGATCAACAAGGGATTAAAATCTAAAATCTAACTGTTCATTGATTCACAGCCCGGTTCGTGAGCAGCTGGACTGAAGGTCTTACTTTTGTTCTGTTTTGAACCATTTTTGTTGATTTAAGTGCTGCATATTCCAGCACACCGGATTTCAAATGAAAGGAAGTTAAACTAGGAAGTTAAAATACAGAATATCGGCTTTAATTGAAGGCAGTTTACATCTATATTGGGTGACCTACGACCCCTTTTCATGATTCGAAACATAACAGTAAAACCGTTATGGAGTTTTACAGGGCGAAACAAAAGACCATGGAATAAGAAGGAGCTAAAATAGGTGCATTACAAGCCTTGCAGTCATCAGTTGCCCAGGATTTGCCAAAGAAAGACCTAAAAATGGGAATTTTATTTTAAAAGTATTGTAAAAAAGTGGTTCTGTAGTTCTTACATGGATCACCCAATTTAGATGTATAGACCCTCAAATTAAAGGTGGAATTCTACACTCTCATTTCATACCCCAACGTGCTGGAGTGCGACTGGAATCGTCATGCATAGTTACTTACAGCCTACACTGCAGACGTGGGGCATAGCTGCATTTTTTGGCAGCCGGGGGGTTTTATTTTCATAAAGCTGAATGTGGGCATGTACCGTTCTGGGTGCTGAACATTCGAATGTTTTGTGATGATTAGCTAAAACGGTTCTCTCCTGTAAAGCTTCTGGTTTGGAGGTTTTCTCACTAGAACGGCTTTATACGCCATGAAAACATTTATAGCGCCGCATATGTGTTAACATATATGTGGGGGCGTACAGGAGGTATGCTGTATATCTGCATGTATGTGCGTTCCTTGAATAAGCAGCCTCCGGAGGAGACTTGCGTTGTGGATCATTGAGTAAGTGATGGAAGGTGTTCATGAGGAATTTACATTAGCACCAAGAGAAAATAAACTCAGCACATATGAACACAGGCACACACGCTCACACACTGAGAGAGGGTGATGGCCAGACGGGCAGATAGAGGGATAGACAGGACAGACTGACAGGGCGGTTTTAGACCTGTGAAGTGGCTAATATGTGACAGTTTACACTAAAATGACATATCCCTTCACGCACACTGCCTCTTCTGTGGCCGCTGCGTCTGGGTGAGGCAGTCTTCTGTGGGGTCCTGAAAGAACCACTAGCTGCTATAGAAATATCACCAGCTGTAGTTCTGAGATACGATGGAAATGTAATGTATGTTTGTTCAAATGTACGCATAGGCATCAGAGAGAGAGAGAGAGAGAGAGAGAGAGAGGGAGGAAAAAAGTAAGAGCAAAAGAAGAAGAAGAGACAAGGAGAATGAGAAAGGCAACAGTAAGAGTTAGAGAGAAGGAAAGTGAGAGATATCAACAGAGAAAGGAGGAAAGGGGAAAGAAAAAATGACAGAGAGAGAAAGAAAGAATAGAGAAAGAGAGATTAGAAAATAGATTAGAGTATAGAAAGACATAAAACAAAAGAGATAGATAAAGATGGTGAAAGTGATAATGAAAGAAGGAGAAAGAGAGGAAGAGTGAATGCAAGAAAGAAAAATATGAGAAATAGTAAAAAATACAGAGGAGAGTAAGAGGAGGGGAAAGATAGAATAACAGAGATAAACAGATAAAAAACTGAAACTGAAAGAAAAGAAGAGAAGAAGAAAGAGAGAAAGTGCAGAGAAAAGAAAGGACGACAGAGAGAAAGATGGGGGAAGAAAATGAAAGCAAGAGAGAAAGAGCTATAGAGAGGGAAAAAGAATGAGAGGAAGAGGAAGTAGAAGTAAAAAAGAATGAAAGAAAGAGAGGATGGGATGATAGAGAAATAGGCACAGAAGAAGGAGAGAGAGACAGAGAAAGGGGGAGATGAAACAAGTGAGGGGTAAAGAGAGGGAGAGAAACAAGGAGAGAGAATGCATGATGAGCAAGAAAGGACGAGAGAAAGAAAATAAAGGGAGAAAGAGACAAAATAAAGAGAGAGAGTGATGGAGTGTGTGATAGAAAGCTAGAGAGAAAGAGTGTGACAAAAAAAAATGAGGGAATGAAGAGAGTGAGAGAGAAAACTAGAGAGAGAATGTGGAGAGAGAAAGTGAGTGAGAGAGAGAGATGGAGAGAGTGCGAGTGAGACAGAGAATAAGGAGAGAAAAAGCGAGAAACCCAGAGAGAGAGAGAGAGAGAGAATGAAGAAAGAGAGTAAAAGACAGAAACATAAAGAATAAGCAGAGAGAGAGATAATGAAGAGAGAGAGTGAAAGACAGATAGAATGCAGAGAGACAAAATGAAGAGTGAGAGAGAGAATGAAGAAAGAGTAAAAAACAGAAATAGACAGAATGAGGAGCAAGAGAGCAAGTAAAAGACAGAAACAGAGAATGTGGAGAAAGAGACAGATAGAGAGTAAAAGACAGAAACAAAGAATGTGGAGAGAGAAAGACTGAAGGGAGAGTGAAAGACAGAAACAGAGAATGTGGAGAGAGAGAAAGAATGAAAAGAGCGTGAGACCGAAACAGAGAATGAGGGGAAAGAGAGAGAGTGAGTGTGAGAGAGTGAGACAGAAACAGAGAATGAGGGGAAAGAGAAAGAATGAAGAGAGAGTGAGACAGAAACAGAGAATGTGGAGAGAAAGAGTGAGTGTGAGAGAGTGAGACAGAAACAGAGAATGAGGAGAGAGAGAAAGAATGAAGAGAGAGTGAGACAGAAACAGAGAATGTGGAGAGAGAGATAGTGAGTGTGAGAGAGTGAGACAGAAACAGAGAATATGGAGAGAGAGAGAGAGAGAGAGAGAGAGAATGAGACAGAAACAGAGAATGAGGGGAAAGAGAAAGAATGAAGAGAGAATGAGACAGGAACAGAGAATGTGGAGAGAGAGAGAGTGAGTGTGAGAGAGTGAGACAGAAACAGAGAATGAGGGGAAAGAGAAAGAATGAAGAAAGAGTGAGACAGAAACAGAGAATGTGGAGAGAGAGAGAGAGAGAGAGAGAGAGAATGTGGAGAGAGAGAGAGAGAGAGAGAGTGAGAGAGAGAGAGAGAGAATGTGTAGAGAGAGAGAGAGAGAGAGAGAATGTGGAGAGAGAGAGAGTGAGTGTGAGAGAGTGTATGGCTGTACTCTGTAATGGAGCATCTCTGTTTAAACAGTCTCAGTGTTAACTCTCTCTGCCTCCTTCCTGCACGGGCTGTAGCAGCAGGTCCTGACCTTTAAGACACATGTTGCATTTTATTTCAATTAGAGCCGCAGAATTCCCCCACCATCCCCTCTCCGCTTCCCCTAACGCAGTCTCCTCCTCTAGGCAGAGCTAGTTGCCCATGGCCGTGGGTTATTGGCCGTTGCCCCCATCGGCGGGTTATTGGCCGTTGCGGAGCTCCATGCTACATTAGCGCTGCTCGGAGCCAGTGAGAGGGGAGGAGGTCGTCATGGGAACCGAACGCACACGGTTGGGTCCGGCCGCTGACTGGGGGCTTCTCCGCTACCCTCCTTCCACTAATAGAGACCTCAGGCAGCACACAGTAGGCCTAATCTGGAAGCTTATCAGCACTAGTGCTCGGGGCGTTCGGCTTCTTCACATGCTATCCTGTAAAACTCCTGCATTTTACAAGACAGAACGTACACTTTTCATCACCTACCATGTTTTGCAATTGCATAATGACTTTTTGATGCGATTTTGTGGTTAGAAAGTTCAACTACTGCTCCTGCAACTACACTATTTATACAGGCAAACATTCAGCCGTTCAGCTCCAACCCTAACATCTACGTGTCAGCCGTGGATATTGTGTTTGTGCTTGATAAATTAGCAGGAAAGGCTGAGGCCTGACCGTTTCAGAGCCGCTGCGATATTTTTGTTTCCAGTGGAACGTTTGATGTGACTGACTTGAGATACGACTATGTTGGAGTTACAGCGTCGCACGGCTTATTTATCTCCCCATCACAGAAGGAGCTGGAGTGTATGAATGTGAGTCCTTATTGTTTTTTTATACAGCCTGGAATTAAAAATAAAATAAAACTATTTGTATTCATGTTAAACTAAATATATTAAAGTTAATGTTAAAGTTAATGTTAAATATATATATATATATATATATATATGTATATATATATATATATATATATATATATATATATATATATATATATATATATATATATGACATTAGTAATATCTAAACTAAAAGATGAAATGTGGAGAAGCAGAGATAGAAACAGCAGCTTGTATACGGCCCACTTTTATGTGGGAATAATCCTTTTTTCTTTTTGAGTTGTTTAACATTAAAGATGCAGTTTACAGCTTAAAGAACACACTTTGTGTTTTAACCCCATATCAGTGCTTTCATTCCAGCTGAAAACATTTTTCAGTGAGTGTTCTGTGACACCAGAGGCGTTTACTCAGGGCTTTTAGTGTTCTGTGGAGCTTATTTCAAATATGAACCCTAACTAAATTCCCCAAGAAAAGCTTATTTAATGAAGTAATCTGATGTTATGATCTTCAGCTATTATCAGCAGCAGGGTGAACTGGAAGCTGACAGGACACCTCTATTATAATTAATATATTTGATCTGCCTTGATTGCTGATATTCACATGACGTACAAAACATTTGAATTTATAAGTATGTTGAAAATTACTTTATGATAGCAAGGCTGGAGATATCTAGATTAGGGGCTCTACTGCGTCTTATAAAATTACATATTTAGCCAGGAACATTATAACACACATTAAATATGTGTTTTTAAAGAAAACCCGAAACATGGGACAGGTGAGGAAGTTATTAATACAAAAGAATGCTCATAAAGTCTGAAAAAGTCAATACAACATGTCACCATTCTTCCAATCAGTAAGAAAAGAATTTATTGTGTAGTATACAGCTGGAAGGGTCGGCTGAAGTGGGTTGGAAGGCACAGAATCTTGCAACAAGGCATTTTAATAAGGATCGTTGAAGGGGTAGAGAGGATGTCCTGCATCCCTTGGTACTGGCTTGCCATCAACCTGCAAAAAAGGGTAGTATGAAAAATGCATCTCCATCTCTCAATGTCTAAAATCCATCCTCTTTAAATGTACAGTATAAATGAGCCAACATTAATTCAAATGAGCAAATGTAGTGTCTAGTCTTTACCAGCATCTTCTGGTAACTACCTATGATGACCCCAGTCAAAAATTTCTACACGGCCCAACCATAAATACTTAACAGTACACAATACAGTTAACAGTACTTAGAAAAGAATAAAACCCTCCTGCTGAAATTTACTTACAATAGAAGACAATGTTTCTGATTTTATGATTAAACTCTTTAATTCAAATTTAACTACACCCTTTGAATTTGGAATAAGACAGCCATAAGTTTTAGCCAACATACAAACAGTGGAGCACAACCATTATTCACTGTCCCCAAGCCTTTCTGATATTTGTGCATAATCAGGTAGGAATCTGTGAAAATCATGTGCCCAAATTTCAGATTTACAGCTTCAATGCTAAATAAATTCAACTTGAAAAATTAGGAAAGGGTTCTACAAAAATCATAACATCCAGAATTCATTAACTGCCAACAATCTTTTATTCTAACCAGGTTCTGAGTCTATTTTCTGTTTTTTACTGGGTAGAAAAAACATGGCAAACTGTTTATCCATGATAATCAAAACGTATGCTACATAAATCTGTGCAAAGTAAAAACACCCTGCACAAGCAAATAAAGAGTAATGCTCATTTAAATAAAGAGATGCTCATTTTTCCTTAGATCAACAAAAGATATAATTTTACTGGTGGTGCCCACAGATTGGCCCCCCCCCACAAAAACTGCATGTGTACAGATGAACAATGTTGGAGTGTTTGTTTTTTTGTCCTAGTGGACTGACAGCCACTGCACACGTACTTGATCTTGGCTACCTCCTTCAAATGCCTGTTTAGTAGCTATAAAGATGTTGCTGCAGTCATAAACTGAAATGTCATTAAACATTTAAAAGACAGGGCTTAAGAAACTTACAGTAATAGTTGGCACTATGTAACGCCAGCCTTTATTCAGTTCTGTCACACTGTTCATTTCTTCAGGCGTCAGAGTGAAGTCAAAGATCTGCAAGCAGACAAACACAGCCTTAACATGCTGAGTTACCACAGTGATGCAGGCTCACAATAAATATAACTTATTATTTATAATGCCACATGCAACAGTAACAACCTGTATATTTTCTTTGATGCGAGACTCTGTAACGCTCTTCGGGATTGTCACTACGCCTCGCTGGGTTTGCCACCTGTATAAGGTTGAAAAAAGATGCTCTGTTTGTACATTTAAAAATTCATGGATATGTCATAAAAAAGGACTAGCATGAAGTTCGGTTTACCCAGTAATCTCATCTAGACTGCTATGTGATATCTGCCACACTGGTTTGTGTATACTGTGCTTACCTGATTATAATCTGGGCAGGAGACTTATTGTACTTCTTGGCCAGAGCGGCAATGACTGGCTCCTCTAGAAGAATTGGCTCATCTGGTCTTTTCCAGGCTCGGTCTGGAGAACCCAGCGGACTGTAGGCAGTCATCACTATCCCCCGGTCTCTGCAGTGAGCGAGCAGCTCCACCTGTGCCAGGTATGGGTGGCCCTCCACCTGGACGAAGTAAGCATTTATTTAAGTAAGATTTTATCCATTAGAAAGTGGCAAAAAGGAAAGTTTTTTTTTTTTAAATAAAAATATTTTTTTTTCTAAACCAACCTGCAAAACAGTAGGCTTTATGTTGGCCACTGATAAGATGTCATCAATCTGTCGGCTGTTGAAGTTTGAGAGTCCAATGGCTCTCACAAGTCCCTTTTCCACAAGTTTCTCCATGGCAGCCCACGTCACTTTGTAGTCAATATTATCATACAGTATTGTCCCACCTTCGTTTTTAGGGAATGGATTATCCCCACGTCTGGAATGAGATAAAGCAAAACCCCAGCAGTCACGATAAGCCATGTCAATGTGTAATTAACGCAAGAAGTGCTGTTTCAGTAGTTATTACTACACAGCATAGACCATTTCAGCTTCACTTAGAATACAAGAATTACTCAGTTTTAATAGCACTTAAATACACAGTGGTGTAGTGACAGACCTGCACATATAGTACCATATAAACCCATATAATTCCTGTTAAACCCAAAATCAGTCTTTTAACTGAGCCAAGCTACCCCGACAAAATTGTGACAAGCTTTAACTATGTGGTGTTTGTGTCAGTAAACATCAGTAAACACTGCTTAAGCTGGGGTCTCACTGGAAGGCATGGGGCCAGTGAATGAGGTAGAGGTCCAGGTACTCCAGCTTCAGATCTTTTAAGGTCTTGAGCAGGGCTGGTTCCACATCCTCTGCATAGTGCTGTGTGTTCCACAGCTTAGATGTCACAAAAACGTCCTCTCGCCTCAAGGCCTAAGGATAGAGAGAAAAGCACTTTCATGTTTGGGTCAGCAAGTTCAAACAAAACCCTGTAGCTCAATTTTATTTATTTATTTTTCCCACATAAACACAGTTGAAAACATCAGCTGCCATTTCCATTGTCTGAATGTTGCAAGATGAACTGGACAATAGAAATGATATATTGGTTAATTTCAAATTTAATTAAAATTTTACTGCTTTGACAATCATACAAGTTTACAAGTTCATTGACATGTTTTGTTGATTTGAAGTAAATGCACACATTTCAATTTATTTGTTGAATTTAACATTTTGGGAGAAAAAAAGTGCCTATACTTTTGATTCTCCTCACACTCAAAAATGCTAAATTCAGCAAATATGCAGAACTGTGCATGAAAATGAGCAGAAATGTGTTCGTTAATTCAAACATAATTTAATCAGGGAAATTTTCCATATAATTTACATTTGGAGTTAAATTCCCTTGTCCTGTAAAATGATGATTTTGTAGCACTGATGCCTTGCAAACAATAACGTATACTCTCAACAAGCATTTTATTATGTACACCTGCTTGTTTGATAATCCTCACTTACCAGGTGCACGTTGTAGTTCTCAATTTGCTGACTGTAATCCATCTGTTTTTACACATACTTTGTCAGCTAAGTATCGCCAGCAGATCCACTCACACCAGAACAACACACACTAACACACCACCGCCATATCAGTGTCACTGTAGTGCTGACAAAGATACACCCCCACATGATTCCTGACTATTAAAGAACAGGGTGAAAGGAGGCTAACAAAGCATGCAGAGAAACAGATGGACTAGTCTGTAATTGTAGAACTACTAAGTGCACTTATATGGTATATAGAACTGATATAATGGACAATGAGTGTCCAAAATGGTAACTTTATATGAGAAGGAGAAGCATTCTTGAGGCTAATTTATGATACGAGATTTTGTCCGGAATAACAAAAGTTTAAAAAAGGCCAGACAGGACGAAGATCAAAAACAAGATACAATACAAAATACAGAAAATACAATGTTATTGATTAGTGTACATTAAAGTTTTCTTGTCTGAGCTGTATGATCTTCTAAGTGTTTGGTCATCAACTACTGTTAGGGGGCAGTATACACTGTACACAACATTTAAGGCACCTCACAGAACACTTCACTCCAAAGCAATGGTAATTTGTATAATGCAGTCTTATTTGAAACTGTGGTGCACACTGCAAGATGGGGAGCAGAAACAGTGCAAGACAGATATTTATGTTCCTGTTTTACAGCTTACTTAACCTGCTTTTCTGACCTACTTTGTCAGGCCCTAATATCTCCTGGAAGGCTTCACCAACTTCCGGTTCATTCGCATAAATGGCAGCACAGTCAATGTGCCGATAACCAGACTGAAGTGCCCAGATAACTGCCTGCTTTACCTGCAATTGAGAGCACAGAGAAAGATTGCATGGCAGATGCCCTGTTGTTCTCATTACAAAAATATTATGTATTATAAATATTAATATTATGTGTGAATATTACATGTTTACACCCATATATAATGACACGGTAATGTCTAATTTATACAGTCTGATTTAAAACTCACCTTCCCAGGTTCACTTTTCCACGTCCCTAGTCCCACCAGGGGCATCTTTCGCCCAGTGTTAAGCACTGCAAAGTCACTCATGCTTCCCTACAGATAAGCAGACACAAGTCTTTAATATAAAACCAACAGTCTGTCTGTTTTTCATATGCCCGACTAAAACTCATGCAGGCTAGAAGTCAGCAGACAAGCCGGTTTTGCTGAGTCTGTAATAGGATGTAAGGAGGAACTTGGTGACTTGTCACCTGACTTCCCAGATGCCCCAAACAACAGCTGTGGCCACTCCTGCAAGCACCAGTGGTTGGAATAAACCCTCCATGTTTAAAAAAGCAGTATTTAGATATTTGTTTTAAAAAGAGACATATTTTGAATCTAAAAACACTCTAAAGTGAAAATGAAACTCTTACTGTGTTATCTGACAAGCTGGCACGTTAGCTGAATCTCACCGTGGCTAATCACATGACTTTCCCAGAACAAAACTGAGTCTTACTAAAAATAGAGAATGCTTATAGGAGCTGGACTGTATGGACATTATAACCCAGCGTAAATACTATTTACTGCACAGATAGTAGTGAATCGGTTCTACACATCTTAAACAGTTCATGCAGTAATGTGAACGACAGTAAAGGACAGACGGAACAAAGCTCTATTATTCGGCCCGGTTCTAGAGAGAAGACTGTATGACAAGGTACCAGACTCCGGCAGTAAAACCTGCAGGTGCGATTAACAGCATGAAGAGCAGCGACAAAATCTGAGGAGCTGCATTTAGTTTCACTCTGCTGATCCTCCTGCACTCTGTCTGCACACAAGCACCATTAACTCAAACTCAGACTCGATTTCAGCATGTACTCACCCTATTTAACTCCCTGCACAGAACTACACCCTCGGTATCTTCCGCTCGAGACTGATCATAAATTTCTTTAAAAGTATTTTATTCTCCTGTCACTGCTGACGCTCTTCAAACCGTTTCCGGTTCGCGGATCGTTTCACACTTTCAATATAAAAGTCCCTGAACCGCACTCAGCCCTTCCGACGAGTAAACCAACCTGTGACAAACCTGCGTTGTTTGTATTGACTGATCTGAACAGCTGAAAATGTTAGACAATACAGCTGGTACACGTCCACTTTGCTGGTTTCATTTAAACAATACGTACCATAAAGCGGCCCTCCTAAATAAGGATTTTCAGTTGCTTTCTAAAATAAAGATCAGAATAAATGGAGAATAACTTGCAAATACGTGTGTTTTTACACACTTTAATTCAGACTGCTTATCTATCCTACCTGTCAACACTGCCTTTTAAAACATATAGGCCCCAAAATGTTATACAATATGGTCCCATAACATTTAAAGTTTTAGAATTTTTAAGAATTTAGAACCGCTTTTTGTCAGCTGTGCTGCACATAGAAATTTGACCTCCGTATTTAACCCATCTGTGAAGTAAAACGCCCTCATACACACACTAGTGAACACACACACTAGGGGTTACTGATTATTCCAATGAGCAAGGAACTGCAAGCTAAACATCTCATTTAACTCTAATATTCATCCTTTTCAACTTTAGCTAGAACATATTCAAGAGAAGAACTTTTAGATTGTCTTATTTCCTGTAGGACAAACTCTACTGCAACCATATGACATCATCATCGTGCAGCATATTTGATAAAAACCTAAAAAAAAAAAATGACCATTTGGTTTATTTGTCACTCTTTAAGGTTATTAGACACTCTTTTAAGGTATGCACGTCTTAGGAGTCGAGGGTTGCCTTCAACAGCTTTTTTGAGCTATTTGAACTCATACTCTATTATACTTTTAATTAATGTAGTGAATTGTTTATTATACAAAACACATTTGTCAGTTCATTTCATTTCAGCATGTTTGTTGGCTGTGTAGGCTGTGTATCCATATCTGTTTTCATTTTTCATAAATGTGCTGCTTTGTCAAGAGTTTCCTTCACTGGGAAGCTCCTAAACAGGCCTTGTGGATAAAATGAATAAAAAAGATCAGACAATAATGTGGTTAACAGTGGTTATGATAATGATAAGTACAAGATGAAGTTAGTTCAGTATAATGAAAATGATATAAATAGTCTAATAGTTACAACGGTTGTTTCCAGGGGTTAAGATGGCGTAATGTCTCATTGGGTTTGACTACTGCAGATATAAACGAAACCGGGCTGCGGTTTTATAGCTGCAGTTCAAGTTTCAAGTTTCAGGTTTATTTGTCATTTGCACAACATGTCAGGACATTTATGCATTGAAATGCTTGTGGTGAGGCTCAGGTAGATACTCTACAGCAGGGCAACATTATATACATACTAAACATACTAAAACAAAGAGATATAAAAGAGTTCTATTAAATAAATACAAAATACACAAAATATACACAAAATACAGAATATACGAAGACAGGAGGGATCTGTAGAAATGATCTGACGTACATTTATTAGACAGGTATAGTCTAAGAGCGAGCAGAGCTATAAAATAAATATGTATATTTATATCTATTCCTGTTGTTTAAAGTGACTCAGTGATGTTGTCCATAGCGGTGATATATTAAGAATATTAATGCTAATAAAGTGTCCGAGTGCAGCGGTATTGGTGAAAGGCTGTATGCTGTGTAGCTACAGTCCAACCAGATCTTTTGGATCTAGTTATAGTTTTAGAAAAAAAAAAAAAAAAACAGTTTTTCAATATTATTTTATTCTGCAATATTTATTGCAATATTGCCAAGTGTCACCAAATGACCTAAATGATTATTGTAAAAGTAAATGAAGTTAATTATAATCTGATGTTGAACAAAATGTAAATTTGAACTTTAATGCTGTACAGTTAATTTCAACTCACCCAACACAAAGCAGGTGACCAATGTGGTCATTCTTCTCCAAGACAGACTACTGAAAAAAAGCTCAGCATGGTATCAGAATTTTAAATTATATATGTTTGTTTACAGTACCGATGCTGTCTCAATCATTTAAGAATAACCAGTACAACTCCATAAATAACTCTGGACACATCAACAATATAGCAAATCCAAGATTTTGAATAGTAATACACTAAACATATAACAAACTGTTTTCAAGACACTCATCTTCACAGTAATGTATATATATGTTTGCTAGTGCTATTTTTAAAATGTGTGCTTCTGTGCTTCACAGTGGAGTAAAATGTGTTATTGGCATAATAAAAGATCTACTATCTTCAGAGCTCCAGTAAGTATGTAACCCTTTACAACTCTGTACATTGGTGTATCTATATTTTGTTCTTTTTTCTACAAATAATCTAATTAACCTGCTTCATCCCTCTGAGTTCACATATCCTCTACAGAGAACACACTTTATATACACAGTTACTGTTTACATGCTACATTTAACACGTTAAATACTGTGTGCAAAAATGAGTCCATGTTTTATATGCTGTGCTTTATGTCAATATGTTAACCTTAATAGACATGTACATAGACAGCAGTTTATTAGAAATTGTGCAGTAAACAATCTTTCATGGCATGTTTAGTGAAGGTGTTGACTTGGTTATTTCTGGTAGGACTGTAAGATTTATCAGTATATCTGGAGGAAGAGGAAGAGGAGGGGCGACCGAATGTCATTAGCTTTGGGAATTTGAATGCTTTGAAAGCTGTGGTGTCTTTTTCTGCCTGTCTCTCTTAGTTTCTATCTGGTGTAGGAGACAGATAATGATCCTCTGCTGAAGAAAATGAAAAGTCTGTCTCTCGTGGTGGCGATAGGTGAGCTTGTCAATCTAGCTTAACTTTTCTATATCATGTATGATGTTCCTTGGAGGTTTACATACTAAGGCTTGCTAATGTATGCAGAGGTAAATATACTTAGCTTGTGAAGTTCTGCTATGTATTTATGAGTACAGTATTCATGTATAATTTGTTTATATGATATACAGCGTGAATATACTGTTACTATTTACTATAATTGCTTTATTGCTGTGACCTAGAGCATGTGCATCTTCCAGTCTGTTTAATTTGGATGATATTAGAGATAAGAAATGCGAGAGTTAACAAGCTGTTGTTCTTGTTTTTAGTGATCTCCTTATTATTGGTGGAACATGAAGCTCTTCATGGTAAAACACACAACATTACCTCCACCTGCTTCTGGGCTTCTCGCTTACTAGAACTTATTTTGTGCCTCTTTTTAATGCAAATACATTCACCAACACCATCAGCATCACAGTAAGCAGTGTGATTAACATCACCAGGACACTACATCCTAAAAACCACAACACACTTCTCCAAATAACACTTGCAGGCAGCAAAGTAAAGCTGGACATTTGTTCAGGTCTGTTTATTTATGTTTGTTGGTGTTGGTCACTGTCGATGTTTATCAGTGTTTCTTGACATTTGTTGCTGATTGTGTTCATTTATGTAGTGTTAGTCAGTGTTTGCTGATGTTTTGTCAGGGTTCATGTTTCAGTGTTTGTGTGTTTGTGCTTGTTGCTGTTTGTCAACATTTTGTTTATTGGTGTTTGTCTGGGTCGATGATTATGGTGTTTGTCAGTTGTAGGTGTTTGTAGATATTTATTAGTGCTTATTGATGTTTGCTGATGTTTGTTAGGGTTGATGTTTTTTTCTGTTTGTCCGTGTTTATTTTTATTAGTTTGTTGATTGTTGCGGTATGTCAGTAGTTGCCAGGGGTTGTTGGTTTCTGGCCGTGTTTATTGGTGTTTGCTGATGTTTACTGGTGTTTGTTAAGGTTGATATATTTGGTGTTTGTTAGGGTTTGTTAATGTGTATTGCTATTTGCTGATGTTTGTTCGCGTTTGAAAGGGTTGATGCGTGTGCTGTTTGTTAATGTTGATAATGTAATTTTTTTTTTTTTGTGTTTGGAATTGTTAGTTTATGTTTTTTAAGTTTGTGGTTTGTCAGTGGTTGTTTATGTTTGTCAGGGTTTCTTGATGTTTATTTGTGTTTTTTGATGTTTCTGTCAGTGTGGGGAGTGTTTGTTGATGTTTATTAGTGTCTGTTGGTGTTGATATTTATTGCTGTTTGTCTGTGTTGATATTTATTGCTGTTTGTTGGTGTTTATAATTGCTTGGTGGTGTTTGTCAGGTTTTATTGATGTTTGTTGGTGTTTGTTAACTATGCTGGTATGTTTTTGTCGGGTTATTTGATAAAATAAATGTTGATTATGAGTTGGTTTATGTAAATAGTAAAGTATGTAAAGTAAACGTGTGACTGAAACTACAAAATGCATTAAAGACGCTTCTAAGACTAAGATGCGACGGTATTCTCTGTCTGCAGATGGCCCTTCAACAAAACAGACACCAACTCAGCCCACTGTGATGTTAGGCCAAAATGTCACTGCAGCCTCTAATGGTTCGACTTCAGCAAGTGAAATATCAGAGGGAGGTAGGAAGATTTTTTCACTATATCTAAGTAATTTCATCCTTTTCATTTTTATAAGGGCTCACTTAAGTCACAAGAATATGTCTCTGTTGGTACGAAAGCCTGGTTGAGCTTTTAATGATGCCTTGTACAAACCTTGTGGTAACTAATACGCCAATATCACTCTGTGTTCTGTAGGGTCCTGGGTTTGGGTGGTCTGTGCCATTGTGGTCATTCTGCTTCTCGTTCCTCTTATCTTGCTGCTTGTACCAAGCTTCAGGTAAGGCAGCTGTTGCTGATAATTTTAGACAGAATAAAAAATTAACATGAGTGTGTCTGCTGTGACTTACGATGTAAAAGGTATCCATTTATGATACCAAGACAAAAAAACCAAAATTAACAATGAAAAAAAAATGACATTAAAGAAAACAAAATTACAAAAGCAAAATCAACCTTACAAGACGTGAAACACTTTTACCAGTACCAAAATATTTTTACAAACTGCAAATTCTGACAGAAAGTGTAGGTCTAACACACAGGAAGTTCTTGTTGAAGACCCTTGTCAATCAAATGAACAGGCGATGTCTAAACCACTTTGAGTTGGAAATGCTAATGAAAGTAAGTGGGTTGTAGCGCTGGCTACACTGGGTTTATAACCAACAACAAGTGGTTTAGCCGTCGCCTGTTCGTCTCTTTCCTCCGCCTGCTCTTTTAAAAACTCTAAAGATCTTCCCTAGGAAAAACCAAAGCGTGCCAGCTGGCTAAAATGCATGCCACAAACGGACAGATCAGGCTTTAGAGTTGTTAGCATCCCAAACTCACCACCATTCACTCACTCTACCACGCGAACAGTTTGATTGACAAGGGTCCACCACGGGAACTTCCTGTGTGTTAGATCTAGCCTTTTCATCAGAATTCACAGTTTGTAAAATTGTTCCATTACTATTAAAAGTGTTTCACGTCTTGTAAAGTAAATTTAGTTTTTATTTTTGTTTTAATTTGTTTTACACTTTGCACAGATATGTTTATACAAGAAATGACTAAAAGCATGTTCTACATTTTACCCTGCATGAGGTTTCTATATGTCCAAGATCCAGCCATCTGCTGTGGCGAACTTGGCTATTTTAAGGTGCACCCACTGCTGACACATAGCTTGTACAATCTCCTAAATGAAAAGGACTCTCTGGACCATCCATACATGAGCTTAAGGTTTCCATGCCCAATGCCAAGCATCAGTTAGAGCGGTATAAAGCCCCTCAGCATTGGACTGTGGCGCAGTGCAAATGTGTTCTCAGCAGTGAATAAGCTCAATGCCTTTGGTATGTGTTTGCTAGTTGTGCTAGTGATCCAGAACTAATAATCCAACATCAGTACCTGATTTCACTTATGCTTTTATGGCTGTATGTAATCAAATCCTCACAGCAATTTTCCAACACAGAGTGTAAAGCCTGAGTGCAGTTAGACTACTTATTAATACCGTCAATTTCAGAACAAATATTGGATAGACAACCATCTATAAATATTTAGACATATCAGTTAATTTGTTGAGTGTAGACATATCTGTATTTAATTATGTGCTAAGCTCCTATGTTGTTACTGTATATGCTATATGCCAAAATTCTAACTTTACTGTCAATATAATCATAACATTTTGGATTGAACAAATTGCACAACTCATCCCCACAAATGAATAAACTGTAAGTAGTCTAATTTTCCATGATCTTGCAGCTGAGCTGTTAAGAATGTGGATAAGCCTTTGTAGACTGAAACAATCAGTGTATTTGTGAACGCTAAATCAGCAGCTTTTCTCTCCTGGGCCGGTCTGTTGGAATAATTTAAATCAGCTGAGGAAAACCGTTTCATTACTGGTGTTACATCTGACTAAACAACGTAACAGTGGAGAGATGCACTCATGATTTACTCTTGGTTTTCAGGCAGAGAATGAAGTTTTTCCCAGCCACTGCCTCCACAGGGACGAGTGCCCATCAGGAAATGCCTCAAACAAAACAGGACGTGACAGAGATCCAGTGGGACCTTGCCTGGATGGAGATGGCCAATTTGCTGGACAAGCAGCATTATCCTGGCAGCTGACCAGGGTCTTACTAAAGAATTCCCAGTACAACCCTGCAGAACCTCTGTATGTATGGGACATTGGATACTGAGATCTACATGTAGTTGCTAAAGTATGAGTGTCTTTAAACTCCATGTGAATGTTTTTTTTTACCTCTAGTGAAGAAAGTGAATTTCAAACATGACTTTGAAGCAATGGTTCTTAGACTGGTCCTCAGCCCTCCCTTAGACAGTCCAGATTTCAGTCTGTACCAGGTTCTCTCAACATGCTGTTATGAGTGTTGTGGGCTTGAATGCTTGAATCTGCTGCGTCTTTCCTCAGTATTTGTGGCAATGTATGTATGTTTCTGTATCGTGGGGGAATCTGTAAAATTTGTGATAAGCAAATGATGTTTTGAACGTAGCCCATGTTCCTGATTAAAACAAGAGGAAGGCATATTGGAACTGAAGTGTAACTCTAAGAAATATGGACATACAGACTCAAGATTACAAGATGCCTCAATGTTTTTAATGATCAAAGAAAGCAGTATCAGTTTTTTTTCAGACATAATTGCCAAATATGATTATTCTTGCATTATCCATTGCCTCCCAGCATGTAGCACAAAATATTCAAATCATTGTGAAAGCATTCATACAGTTTATGTGTTATAGCAGAAATTATGTGTCCATTGAAAAACATGCAACCCTTGCAGGTGTTGGTTGACTTTTCATGATTTGTGATCACAGATTCATGGATGAAATAAACCAAATCCCTGTGAACTAGTCTCTAGGACACAGCAAACATGGGAACCACCTGTGGACCAGTTTGAGGAGCACTGACTCTAAGAACTTTTGATTGTTAAACTGTTGAAACCTATAAGTTTGCAAATGTATTTTATTCAAAAATAAAAAGCATGTGAGCTTCTGCTTGGACAGTGAATTGGCATGAACCTGCTGACACGATACATAACATAAGGTTACACTTCACTATACTGCAATATACTGCACTATTATAAAGTTATGTTATGTATGTAGTAATGTATATATATCTGACTTTAAGAAAAATGGTGCAGTGATATAAAAAACCCCACTATCCTATGCATACATTTGCTAAAGCTAACGTTTGCACCCTTACGCCACTTGAGTGGAAGAGTCTAATGGCTAAACACAAATTACAACACTGCTATTTAGTGGTCAGGGGGTTTAAACACAGAGCCAAAGAAGCCATTGTCTGCCATGAATGTTTGGATGCGAACTATTCTTTATAAGTTATTAACGTGTTTTCGAGCATTGTTACAGCATCGTAAATAGTGCATTCATCAATCAATTATATGTAAAATAAAAAAATCAAAAATTATATGTAAAATGAAAATATAATAATAATAATAATAATAATAATAATAAAAATAATAATAGAAATGTTACATATCTTATTCATATAACATCCAGTTACCAGTTCATGTTTTACTCTGGCAGTTGTTTATAGACTCTTTTTTGTACAGGCCAGATTTTATGTTTAATCGTCTGTTACAATAATGCTATACAGCCTGTTAATGTACTAACTTATTACCACTTAAAGAATGAAAAACCTTTGACACCCATACCTTTGTAAATGTGTGTGTGTTCTTACAGTGGTATATTTGTGAGGACCACGTGTCCTCAAAGGTGTAGAGCAGTATGAAATTTCTGGTAGAGTGAGGATATTCTACCGGGCCCCACTTTATCACATGTTGTTTTTACCAAAACTAATAATGCAGAGAAGTGGTCTTGTCAAAGCTGAGATTAAGGTTAGGCTTAGGTTTGGAGCTACATGTAGTTACATTGGTACAATAATACTCTATGGATTACCTTACAAGTACAGTAAGGTAAGGTAAGTTACGTGGCGTGTGTGTGTATGAGTGTGTATGTGTGTGTGTGTGTGTGTGTGTGTGCGTGGCGTGTGTGTGTATGAGTGTGTATGTGTGTGTGTGCGTGGCGTGTATGTGTGTGTGCGTGTGTGTGTGTGTGTATGAGTGTGTGTATGTGTGTGTGCGTGTGTGTGTGTGTGCGTGGCGCGCGTGTGTGTGTATGTGTGTGTGTGTGTGTATGAGTGTGTGTATTTGTGTGTGTGTGTGTGTATGAGTGTGTGTATGTGTGTGTGTCTGCGTGGCGCGTGTGTGTGTGTGTGTGGCGCGTGCGTGTGTGTATGTGTGTGTGTGTGTGTGTGTATGAGTGTGTGTATGTGTGTGTGTATGAGTGTGTGTATGTGTGTGTGTGTGTGTGTGTGTGTCTGCGTGGCGCGTGTGTGTGTATGTGTGTGTGTGTGTGTGTGCGCGTGTGTGTGTGTGTGTGTGTGCGTGGCGCGCGTGTGTGTGTATACCTATATATGCACGTGTGCAGGGAATGTTACACTAAGAAACTCTACAAACACAAGGGGGCAGAAATGTCTTGTTAAGCTCAGATATTGCTCTTTATGAACAGCCTACATGTGAGTCAGTCCTGTTAATGAAACCCCCCCACCCTCCACTATCAGAGCAGTGAAATGAATTGGACAGATAACAGGGGCTGATGTTAATGTGCAGCTGCTTGCTTGTAGACTGTATTTCTGATAAGAATGCTTAGAGTCTGGTTTATTTTTCAGGAAAGAGAGACTGAGTAGAAATAAAGCGTTATTATCTCCTACAAATGAAAGTGAAATCCTGTTTGTGAGAAATCATCAAGCTCTGTTGCCTTTTGTATCTAGGAGCTTTATATCACATTGACTAGTGGACACAGATCGTTGGTTGAGAGCATCAGAGATTGCAGTATTAGATGCTGGTTAGAAAATAATTAGAGGGACAACATGTAAAAGCCTCAGGTGAGGAATACACACCTCCACTGCTAATTCTTTCTTTTGTGCTTTTCTGACCATTCATGCTACCACCCTCCTCCTCCACAGACCAGTAATTACACCAATGTCCATATTTCATTTTTCCACTCTTCCCTTATTCCCGCTCTCTAAGGTGATTTGCAACTGTGCGTGTGCATTTTTATGAACCACAGTTCACGACTGGGGCCTCCCTGCCTTCAATAAAATCTCATTTACACACACGCTGTGGTTGTGCCTTCATCTGAGCGAGCATAAAACAGCACAGAAACTGCTGATCAGTACAACATCCAATAATCTGCTGTATGTATATTATAATACACAATACTGTGTGGAGTTGAAAAGACAGAGAGCACTCTTTATTTATTCACTTTCCAGCATAGCCATGAAAGTTTTAGCGCAGGTTCTGCCACGAAGACTCCAATGCTACATCACTTATTCATTCATTACTCTGGCCACTCTCAATGTGCCACCTGCCTTTAAAGGATTCAACTTTCACTCATGTTTTGCTGTGTTCCTTCCTCCCTCCCACCACCAGCTTGGCCACAGTTCTGTTGTCCAGGGAATAGACTCCACCCTTGTCGTCCATATCTGGCAGGATCTGCAAGGGTCTGAACAATTCAAGACGCCAAAGACTCGTTAGTTGTTTGAAAATTGTCATCCTTCAAATTGTACACCTTATAGAAGATTAAATAATGTTTCCATCACTGTTGCTTTTGTGTCTTTCTGGCAGATATTATGTTCAACACTTATTATGTTGAAAGTTGCATATGAGGTAATTCACTCTCATAGGGAAGAGAAGGTGAAAAACAGAAAAGCTCCCAAAAACTGGAGTCGATAATATTGACTGTATAGATTAAAGGGGACTCATAATGAGCTGGTAGACCACCAAAACTCTCACCATTAGATAACGAGTACTGAAAGCTTTCATCTTTGAGAAAGAGGGGATAAAATCAAGCTCCACTCTTCTCAGATCTGAAAACTTCCACGAGTGTTTCTCTTCATCTTTCTACTGTCAAAAGCCAGAATCCAGAAATATTGTGCTAGAATGCCAGAACTGGGCATCGGAGATAATTCAAAGTGATAGGACAATGTTTTGTGAAAAGATATAAATTTAAAAGAGAAGAAAAAGAAAAAAATACTTCTAGGACAGAACTTTGTAGGTGTGGAAAAATATCTCTTTGAAAAGCTGAAAGCAGATCTCCATACTGAGTGGACACACATTGAAATAATTATTTGAATTTATCATATTTTATGGTCTCAGTGGATAGTTCATCTATCTTAGTGGTAGATGTGTGTTTGTAACTTGTACCTAATGGCTGTTGACTGAAAATTAAATGTGTGGTGGTCTCTGATGTTTGCACAGTACTGTACGTTAGGACACACCTACTTATAAAACATCACAGCTGTTAATAGTTCATTTAGAATTTCTGTCCATTGACTTTCTACCAAAAGATATTTAGACACTCCCACAACAGGCGGGCTTTAACCAGGACAGACTCTCCACTAATAAAGCAGACAAATTCTTGAAGAAAGTTGAGTAACTTGATATAATATTAAATATTAAACTAACATAATTAAAAAAATTAATTGTTGCCTTAGTAGCTCATGGAAGATCATTTGTTGATCATATTTTGAGTTACGGTTAAACCTTCAAATGCCCTCTTCTAACTACATACACACATGAATAATGTACTAGTTGTAGTTCAGCCTATTCATAATCATCTGCATCAAACTCAGGGTTTCGAGGTGCATGAAATAGTCTTGACACCTTTATGGAGTACCAGGTCTCTTCAGCAAAAGGAGAACGGGTACTGATGTTCATTTGACTATACATCTCTGGATTTAGTGGTTGTACTGACAGATTATCCGTGCTTGTGAATGTATCTGAGATGCACTTACATGTTGTGGACTTTTTGTGCTTTTCTGGCAAATGCATTAGAGGAAAAATAAGGAAGGACCAGGATGCAATATGGTTTAGTTGAAAATGTAGCTGACTGGAAAACAAGCCATGAAAAGACGCTACCGCCAACTTTGCTGTGAGTGGGCCGACAGTGGTCCTCCATCCTCCTGCTATCAGGGGAATAGTTTATAGTCAAATAAATGATAAAACTTATCAGCTTTAACAGTGTGTTTATTCATCACTTCAAATGTTGCATTGGTCCAAAATCAAAGTCTTTAAAACAAAATATCTTTATGGTTAGGTGTGTTCAAACCTCTGACTGGTATGTAAGTCCACTGACCCATTTACTAGTTTCTGTAGAGGTACTGACTGTATTAAGGCCTGTTACAGGGTAACGTTCCTGATGTGCAGACATTACTCAATACATTAGGTTCTCAGTGTACAGGTGACAGTACAAGGTATCTAAGGTATGTGTTTTATACCGGCTATTCCTATCAGTGTTTGGCTCAGCGAGGAGCAGATTCAGCCAAAAGCCCATCGCTGAAAGTCTTAAGCTTCCGCTTTATTTCCCTCCTTTCTGCACCCACTCACTTTTGATATGCATTGTATCCATGGTAACTTCTGGGCACCATGTTCACATAAACATCTGAGAGGAGAAAAAAGCCTAAGTGCCATCAGTCCACTGTAATCAGTCTGCGGTGACGTTCAATCTTGACCTCAGTCTGTGTCATGAAGCACCTTCAGAGCTTATAATGAAACTGAAGACCAGCGCTGAGATAAATGTGTCAGAAGCCTGTTCGGTCTGCTTTATCTCTCAGTGAGATTTTCCAGGGAATCATGGGTAATAACAGAACAGGGTCAGAAACAGGCTGACAGAGAGGGAGAGCTTGAAATGAGTCTACTCGGCGGATGAGTTAAAGCTTTTCCTGTTTTCCCTCAAGCTAGACTCAGCATATAAGTACAGACATTATGAGCACGATGGAGGGATCGTCGTGGTCCAGAATGAGTGAGAATGAAGTTTTATTACAATAAAGTCTAATCAGACCATACAGGATGGTCTTCTCTGTGTACAGTGTGTATTCTGTCTGAGGTGGGCTTGTTAAGCTGAGCGGTGTAATTAGGGGAACTGGTGGGTGAGAAGTTAGACTAGAACATCTTTTATGGCTGCAGTGTAATTGGAGTGGGGTTACACAGAGCAGCAATTAGTCCTCAGTCCTGACTCAGTTTTAAACCTGGTCCATTTCTGATTCTGTGGCTGCATACTGGTCTTGATGATATCTATTACAGGTTTCCATAGTAACCTGGTGGGATTCTCTCTATAAGCAGCCGGACATTATTTACCTCCATTAGAGACGGTTCTGTATACAGCCCCACTGACTGACATCCACTGAAAGGTATAGGGGAGAGAGAGAGAAAGACAGAGAACGAGGCAGAGTGTGTGAGAGAGAGGGAGATGTAGAGAGAGTACGAATGAGAGAGAGAGAGAGAGAGACAGAGAGAGAGAGAGAGAGAGAGAGAGAGAGAGAGAGAGAGAGAGAGAGAGAGAGAGAGAGTGAGGAAGAGGGAAAGGAAGAGAGTGAGAGAGACACAGAGAGAATGAAAGAGAGACTAAGAAAGTAAGAGACAGAGAATGTGAGAGGGCATGAGATGGTAGTTAAGAGAAACAGGGACAGAGAGAGATAGGAAGTTGGAGAATGAGGTAGAGATAGATTAAGATTAAGAGAAAGAAAGATGAGGAAAAATGGAAAGAGAATTGACAGGGTGATGAGGGAAAATGATAAAAAGAAATAAATGGGGAAAATGTGGGAGATAAAAAGAAACGTTAGGATGAAGCAAAAAAGAGAGACAGAAATAGAGAGAATGTAAAAGAGATAAAAATGAAGGAAAAGAGAATAATGAGAAGGAGTGACAGAGAAAGACAGAATAAGAAGTGGAAAAATGGATGAGGAGAGGGAAATACAAATAAAAATATGGAGAAAGAAAAAAGAGACCTATGAGGAGACTCTCTCTCTCTCTCTCTCTTTCTCCCTCTCTCTCTTTCTTGCTCTCTCTCTCTCTCTCTCTCTCTCTCTCTCTCTCTCTCTCTCTCTCTCTCTCTCTCTGTTTTCTGCTCTTTTTCTTTTGCATGTAAATAAATTGGAGGCAGCTGGTGGGTGACAGTTGGCCAGCTGCGTGTGAATGAGGGGGTCTCTCGGTTTTTGCCTCTCCCTCTGATAATTGGCACTTCCAGCAGGGCACCTTCAAGAGCGAGGTCAAAGGGCAAGTTCTTGTTATGCTGTAGGGAAACAGTAAATTTGCCACCTAATGTCACACTCTCTCACTTTGTGCCACTGGACCAATTAGACTTGCACAGCTTTAGAGCACAGCTGTAGATTTAAGATGTCTTAATGCTGTGGTATTTTGATTTGTTGGTTGAGCTTCTTTAACCATCCCTCAGTCCATATGCTGTCAGTGAGTCAGTGTGCACTGCTGCCTCTCCAGCATGCAGCTTAATTTTACTCTGCACTTTAATTTTAAATCATAAAGAGACCGAGTGCTTATCAATACACCAAGCACCATGTGCCCTGGAGCACTGCGCTAAGGATGAGTCACTACACTAGCCACGCAAGCGCACACACACAGACACACACAGACACACACACACACACACACACAGACAAGCCCAGGAGGCGTCTCATTTAGACACTGAAGTAAAGTCACTTTCACATAATCCCACCCCTGGGGCACTTTTCACTGTTACCTTGTTTCAATTGCTGTGGGTAGAAATCTGATACAGTGAGTGCATGTGTGTACTGTGTTGTTCAGGATAGAGTCAAATTAATAATATATTATATGTGGTCAATAAAATAGTTTCAGTCTCTGTAGTACAACATTTCCTCTCCCTGGTCTAATAATAATAATAATAATAACATTAATAATAATCATAATACCACTGTGTATAATACATACTAGTATATATTATATATAGTGGTACTGTTATACTAGTATATATGTAGTATATAATAATACTACCACTACTGCTATTTCACTACTGCTACTACTTGTACTGCTACTACTGCAACTACTACTACTACTTCATCCACTACTACTGGTATTACTACTACCACCACTACTTATGCTGTACCTACTGCTACTACCATCACTACTACTTCTATCACTACTACTTCTGCTATTCCTACTACTACCACTAGAACCACCTTGCTACTACTTTAGCTACTACTACTACTGCTGTGACTATTACCACCACTATTACCACTAATACTAGCTCTACCACTTCTGCTTCTACTGGTACTGCTACTACTGCCACTACTGCTGCTGCTACTACCTCTACCACCACTGCAACTACCATTATCACCACTGTTACTACTCCTATCCTAATACTCCTATACTAATAATACTATAATTCATATTTCTTTTAATGATTCATTTTAGCCATTGAGCCATGTAAAGGAACAGCACCACTCTGCATAGTGGAGTAGAACTGGGAAGCCTGCTGTATCAGCCAAGAGAAAGAGTCACAAACAGAATTGTTTTCAGTTGTTTGCAGTCACATCTCCTTTTCCCAGACGCCCTTATAGGCTACGAAGAGGACCACATGGCTGCCAGAGAAGATGGCTGAGATTGCAGTGGACCATAATACCCACCATAAAAGGCTGACACACACCTCAGGATTCTCATTTCCTGTTAGATGTCTCACACACTCTTCTTCAGCTTGTTTTGTGTGCTCACTGTGAGTGGAGAGCTCTCCGACCCCCCTGCTTTTACACGTTCGCTGCAGTGTCTATCTTTATTTCACCTGTGAAATTATACTTTCAGTGCTTCTATGAGGATCTGCCGTTGCCTCAAGGAGAGAACATTCCTTACATGTGTGTGTATGTGTGTGAGAGGGAGAGCTTGTGCGTGGATCTATAGTTTAATGATGTTATGACTAAGGCATCCAGGAACACTGTGTGCTGCTGTGCAGTTTGACTCATTGGATGCAGGTGGGAGAATGGATGAAGAGCACTGGCCGAGGTTGCCATGGCGATTGCTACATTAAGAGAAGATGTAAGTGAGAGAGTAGAGGCTAAACCCAAGGGTAAACGTGTGCTACAGTATTACCATGCCCTGCTCCCCTCGGCCCGCTCCCAGCCTGCAGCATGTGTCCCACAGTAAGAGAGTGTACTGCGCTCCAGATCTGTGCATATGGCTTCCACACAGGAGGGATCTACCCTTACTGTGAAAGGCCCCTGTTCATGGACTCATTCGACTAACACCAAATACATCCGTGACAATGTTTTTATATATACCTCAAACATATATATATATATATTTCCCAAGCATCTCATTGAACTGACTCGTAACTCATTGACTTATTTACTCTCTGAGTCTGTAAGTCAAATGGTATATTAAATAACCAAGTAACACACTATGAACTTATTTGGACATGTAACTTTGTTGGAGATGTTGGAGTTGTGAACATGCAGCCACAGCTGCTCAGTGATGAAAGTTCAAAACTACATTTATATTATTCATACGCTCATCATCTACAGGAATGAACTTGGTGGGTAGGTTTAGCATGGTTAGACATGCGAATGTTATCTCTGTACTTGACTGACCCAGCAGCCACGATTGCAGACATACAGCGAGCAGTGATGCCCTCCATGAGGCTTTCTGTTGCACCATCGGCAGAAGGCTTTACGACGCCAGGCCACACACACAAACACAATTACAAGGACTGCCTCTAACACCACATCAACGTGGCCACGGACTGCAGTGGTGTCATGCCAGACTGTCATAAAGTGACTCATCATTCAATGATGACACCTATCTATCTATCTATCTATCTATCTATCTATCTATCTATCTATCTATCTATCTAGCAATCTAAACAGTCCAGCCTTGTGTTTGCAGGATCGATCTTCATTTCTTGTGTGCACAAACCCACAACACAAGCTGACTGAAAGATCAGTTTATATAGGCTCTGTCACATTGCTCTCTGGACCACTGCCAATATTAAAGAGCAACAGGTTTGACGGAAGTGACCATATAGGGAGAGGTCAATATAAGTGATCGGAAAGGCTCCCTAGAATGTCCTCCTGTTGTCATCCCAAGCATAGCACATAAAACCTTCGCAGATCACACACATACTGTAGCGCTTTCTACACCCTCACCTTTTTACACACCCTAATACTTATTTGAGTAAAATGAACCTCTCTGAATTCCTCGTCCTGTTCTCTTTGCCTAATTCCTTCTTCTCATTTGCTCCATTTGAACACACTAAATTCATGTCCTGTGCTCTCTTCTGCTTTATTCAGCGGCTTCTTCTCTAAAGTTGGGTCACACGTGAGAGGAAATGATTGTTGCACGAAGCTAAACAATTCCACGCTGCGCCTTCAGGATAAAAGGCCTTATAGAGTCTTTCACTCTGTAAATGAAGCTATTCATGTCGGGGCCCTTTGGGTGGCCATGATGTGTGTATAAATTACTGCTGACCCGTAACCAGCAGACGCGCACAGGGCACAGCCTCTCTGCTGTGTGTGTGTGTGACTCTGTCTTCTGCTGTTTCTCCTGCTGTCCATCCTCTAATCGCCCTCCCCCTCTCTTCCCCTCCAAATCATTCCCTTCTTTTCTGCACAGCTAATGTGCTGGGTGTGTGAGAGGACAACGCTCACCTGATTACAGATGATCAGTGCCAGCCCAGCGCTGTGAGAAAGTAGAGAAGAGAGAGAGAGAGAGATAGAGAGAGAGAGAGAGAGCTGACAGAAACGCTTATTCATTTTCAGATTTGGAATCATGAAAACTAAATTGTGTGGTTGTCCAAAATCAGCTTCACTTTTATTGCACACAATACTGTATTTTGTCCTTTATTCACAGAACTACTCTGTGAAACTTCACTGCACTTAAGCAGCACAAACCGTACAGTGTCCTGCAACTTAAGTGTTACTCACTTAAAGTTTAAAGTGATGGTTCAGTCAAAAATCAGATTTATCCCAACTTTCATCAGTCAGCCTCTTTACTTTTACACTGGAACTACCAAACAAGGAACTACTGGAACTACTACTGGAACTACCAAACAAGTAGTTTACTGGAACTACCAAACAAGTAGTTTACTGGAACTACCAAACAAGGAACTACTGGAACTACCACTGGAAATACCAAACAAGTAGTTTACTGGAACTACCACTGGAACTACCAAACAAGTAGTTTACTGGAACTACCAAACAAGGAACTACTGGAACTACTACTGGAACTACCAAACAAGTAGTTTACTGGAACTACCAAACAAGTAGTTTACTGGAACTACCACTGGAAATACCAAACAAGGAACTACTGGAACTACTACTGGAACTACCAAACAAGTAGTTTACTGGAACTACCAAACAAGTAGTTTACTGGAACTACCAAACAAGGAACTACTGGAACTACTACTGGAACTACCAAACAAGTAGTTTACTGGAACTACCAAACAAGTAGTTTACTGGAACTACCACTGGAACTACCAAACAAGGATCGCTAGGACGTAATAGAAGTTTACACCTCAATCAACATTTCTGACAAACGGCCTTTCTTGAAACGGCCTATCAATTAACTGGAACCATGTCAAGTTTCCTACGACTGCTTAAATTTCCTCTAATGAAAAACACAGGACAGGCAATGGCGGCTTACCGGAATCAAGTGAAGTGAAAGAGATTACTTCATGATTTAAAAATGTTGCGTACCAAATCCTCCTTACAACCTATTAGCGTGCCACCCATTACCTCCACCCCAACCCCCAAATTCTTCCTACAAGCCTGGCCTGCTCTCTTACTCTTTCGGCAGCCGGCCAGTAAAAAAATGTAAAAACAAGTAAATGTGCAAAATAGGGTTGCTGTTTTTAGCAATGCAATGTATTTATAATGGTTTCTAATATTAAACCCACCTAAAAAGTCCAATTAAGATTACCCAACAACTCAAAATGGTTTGAGGCAAGTGAATGATTATGTAGGTAGTCTGCATGTTGCTAATCTGATTTGTTAGCTATATTAGTGTCATAGCTTCGATGCCAGTTTAGGACAACAAACATGCCTTGTCTGAACAATTATAGCTATGAAAAGGAAAATTGGGAAATGTAATTGTTGGCAAATCCATAAAATATGATATCCGTATAATGTATTTGTTATATTCTTAATACAATGAGATGCTCTTGGAGCAAGTGTACATGACCCAAATGTCATCATGACCAGTGGCCTAGCATCAAGTTGAGGGGTGTAAACCCACCTGCACTGGACCTTTAAGCAGTCACAGCACCACTGAATACTGCTGGGATTAATAAGAGTCATGTCTTTGAAACAGAAATAATCATCAGCTCCTAGCCTCACTAATGCTCTTATAGCTGCATGCAATCAAACCCTCACAGCAATGTTCCATAATCTATAAAGTGTTCCCAGAATAATAGAGGCGGTTACTCCAGCAAAAAGGAGTCAAACTCCTTCAATTGCCTCACTTAACGTCAGAAAGAACAGATGAGCAGGTCCCGACAAACATTTGGACATATAGCATATACCGTTCATTAACAGGTAATACATCATGAAAGGCGCTGAGTGAACGTCGAACTGAGGTATGTTTTGTACTTGAGATGCTAACAGCAGTAAGTTGCTGATGTTATCAGGCAATAGACCACCCTAAATGGAAGTGCTCTCCAATTCCCCCTTGTAACTCTGAGCCCACACTGATCAAAATATTTAGATAGTGGCCTTTTAAACAACGGACTGGCTCTGACTGCTCTGCTTCAGAGACCCGGCTTTGACCATACCTCTAAAAAAATGTGGTACGTGTTCCTTCCTAGTGGTTTCCACTGTGTGAAACACAAACATATTTTAGACAATAACAGTAATACAATTTTTTGGTTAAGCAGTTTTTTAGAAAATGCCAGTTGTTAGGCAGTTGCCATGGTACTAGGTGGAATCAAGGTAGTTAATAAGCAGTTGCTATGGTATCTCAGGTGGTTGTTAAGGTGTTAATAAGCAGTTGCTATAGTATCCTAGGTGGTTGTTAAGGTGTATGGCTGTGGATGAAAATGAGGGATGAAAAAAACACCTCTTTTTTTTTTGTCGGGTCAGACCAGCACTGAATTCGTGCTCTGGGGTCTGCCTTGAATTAGTGTGTGTAAAATAGTGTCTGTCGGTCAGGCAGGAGGACAGTAGATGGGCATGTACTTTTTCACACTATACATTTTAAAAGGGAAAATATTTTTTCAAAAAAATGTGCATCTGTATACAAGAACACCATTCCCAGCACACACTTAGACTGAACATTCAGAAGTCGGAATTTCGAAAACTTTGGGACTAGTTATTGGACAAAAATCCAGGACAAAGAAAGAAAGAAGAAGTAGTAGAGAATAAAGAGGAGGAGGAAGAAGAAGCATTAGAGGATAAAGAAGAGGAGGAAGAAGAAGTAGTAGAGGATAAAGAGGAAAAAAAAGAAGAAGAAGAAGAAGAAGAAGAAGAAGAAGGAGAAGAAGAAGAAGAGGAAGAAGACGATAAAGAGGAGGAAGGAGAAGAAGAAGAAGTAGTAGAAAATAAAGAGAAAGAAAAGAAGAAGTAGCAGAGGATAAAGAGGAGGAAGAAGAAGAAGATGTAGTAGAGGATAAATAGCAGAAGGAAGAAAATAAGAAATAGTAGAGGATAAAGAGCAGGAGGAAGAAGATGTAGTAGAGGATAAAGAGGAGGAGGAGGAAGAAGAAGAAGTAGTAGAGGATAAAGAGGAGGAGGAAGAAGATGTAGTAGAGGATAAAGAGCAGAAGGAAGAAGATGTAGTAGAGGATAAAGAGCAGGAGGAAGAAGATGTAGTAGAGGATAAAGAGGAGGAGGAGGAGGAGGAGGAGGAGGAAGAAGTAGTTAATAAAGAGGATGAAGAGGATGAAGAAAAAGAAGGGCAGGCCTGAAAACTAGAGTAAGAAGAAGAAGAGTATAAATCAGATAACAATGGTGTATAATCACTAGTAACAGTAACTGTTCCTGAAACCACTTAAGAAGGTCTGGATTTTAAGCGCAGTGCTAGGGACACCGCTATACTCCAGAGAAATATAAAAATGTCTGTAATGGTTGATTTTGGATTTTTGAGAAGAACGTTGTAGTAGAGTTAAAAATCTGCAGTATTCACGTGTAGTACACATGTTTCTCATGAGTTGTCATGTTTTGGATGATAAAGAGCTAAGGAGATTTATTCTAGATAAAAACTGAGGAATCATGTGACCTACTGTTACTGAGGTAGATTGTTAGAGCAAGCTCTTCTATTGGTTAGGACTTCTATTGGTTAATGCGTTAGACTGATCATCAACATCATAACAAAGAAGCAGGGGCATCAGCCATCAGGAGGAGTTCTTGGCCTTCTGTAGGGTGTTAGAAGTGGAAAACAGCAGCCGCAGGTTAGACATACTGTATTCTAGCATGTTTGTCACAAGCCTCGGGTAACATGTTCCATGTCTTTTACAAGCTTTGAATGCCTGTGCTTAATCTTGAACTAGCAAAAATATTGATACAAGGCAGACAGAATGAGTAATGGTGGCTCTGCACTGAGAGGACTGAGGACTGAACTACTTATGTAGAAGTGCTGTTACTGGTGGGACAATTACTCCAAATTAGAGGAAATAAGTAGTTTACTGTGTAAAAACCACTGGAGTAACATGAGTCACTTTTTGAGATGTCAGCAATCACAGTCTAATCCAGTGTTTAAGCAAGCTATTCCTGAGTTAACTGTGTTGGCTGTATCAGCTGCATCACTGGAGTAAACCAAAGCACGTGGTATTACAGGAGCTCAGTTTGAGACAGGACACGGGACACTAGTGTGCATTAATAGCAGATTAATAAAGTCATTTTAGTGACAGTCCTGCTGCCCATTCTCTCCATCAGTGTTAACTTCCATTGATACATCTGAACATCTACAGACAGTAAACACACTCACAGCCTTTAAACTGTATAGAAGAGCTGATATCCGAGTAGAACACTTCTTCCACTAGAATCATTAACCCCACTCATTTATCCAGCCGCTTTGCTGTGATATAATCCTCTCATAACCAGACTAATTCTTTAGTTCATTAGGGCTAAAGCAGCTACTTGACAAGCACTCAATAGAAACATACAGTTCACCTGTAATGTATTAAACTGCCACCATTTTATTCTAAAACAGCAAAGTTATATAAGTAGGAGGGCCACACTAACTGTTTAGCCTGGATTAACCAACAGGCTGCAGCTGCCTCTTCAGGAAGGAGTGTGGAGGTCTCGGCAGGGTTTCTGGAGGTACGTTTATCAGCTGATAATAATTCCAGTGAATGAGTGAAAATGAGCAAATGGTCTGTTTATCTTGTGTGTTTGTTTTTCCTTCAAACTCTCCATCTCTGAACACAGCAGTGTGCAACAAGTAACATACTGGCGAGTAGATATAGCTTATAACTAGCTGTGTGGAGGCACCGTGGTCAGCAGCAAGATTAACAGTTTGTTGTCACACCAGTCCAGAAGGCCTGGTTTCACTCCACCTCCACCCCTACCACACAATCTGCAGGAACTGTGATCGTGGGATGGATGGGTTATTAAAGGACCACATTAGGAACCCCTACCTTCATAGGCCCACCGCCACACTGGGAGACACTACTTCTGTATGTGTAGCTCATTTACTGAGCTACACATTGCCCATATCAGTCTAAATCCATCATTTATATGGTCACCTTTATCTTCCTTCCCAATAACAACCCGACACTTCCTTCTGGGGGAAGCTATTCTTTTGAGGATGAGTGTATATTTTGATGATGAGCCAAGCTATCAGTTTTGACGATGCATGACCAGGGGTGCTCTGATTAATTACCTGAATCTGAACTGAGTGGTTTAAATGTACCTGCTGTCTTCTGATTGGTTTATAAGACTCACATTTATCACTACTCTAAATCTGTTATTAGAAGTGAAAGTACTAAACTAGAAATGAATCCAAGTATGAGTAAAAGTACTGGGAGCTCATTTCACTGCATAAAGCACCAGAACAGCGAAACTGTACAGTAACGAGAGCGCATGTCATTGGTTCATTACATGTAGTAATGCTTATGTACAAGAGCAAGGCACATCCTCTCAGTGTTTTCCAACCTGACTCTGTATGACTGATCCACTAATTGATTAAATAATCTGATCTTTATGACCTATAAAGTCTTCTATTTCTCCTCCTTCCTCTTCAGGTCAAACAGGCGGTATATGTGAGCATAATGAAGGGTGTTGGCCAGTTACAGCTCACAACAGTTTTTCAGAACCTGCGTGACAGTAATAAGGAAAATCTGTCCAAATGCATGAGGTGTGATCGTAATGTTAATAATGAGAAGGTGGATGAGTGCAGAAGAGGTAAAACAGGAGAGAGAGCGAGCCTGAAAGACACACACACAGAGTGATGGAGGACTCTCACTGATAATCCACGCAGATGAATAACAGCAGCATCACAGTCATGCATCTATTAGACAGCCGCCAACAGTGTGCAGGTTAGGACAGGACAAACTGAATTACCAGCACAGCTAACACAACTCAGAGACATGACTGTAACTACATCTGTGTTTGTGTGTGTATCTTGTGAGTGTATGTTTCCCAAATTCATCCTGCATTCTATCGTTTCTCTCTGTTTTCTGGCTGCTTTGTTATTCTCTCGTTTTCAGTTGTTCTCCTGCTGCGGCCTGCGTGCGTGTGAGCTGAATTTCAACAGCTGTGTCAGCCTGCCGCAAAGACTCCTGGGAAATTTCTCCCTCTCTCTCTCTCTCTCTCTCTCTCTCCCTATCTCCTTCTTTCTCTCTTTTTACTTTCATTCTCATCTTTTCTTTTTCCATCTTTTTACTATCCTTTCCCTGTCTGCTTCTCCTGTCTTTTAGTCCCTCTCCATTTTTATCAATCTCCCTTTCCTTCTTTTACATCCTCTCTTTCTTTATTCATCATCTCAATTTCTTGTTTATTTACATCTCTCTCTCTCTCTCTCTCTCTCTCTCCCTCTCTATCTCCCTCTCTCTCTCTCTCTCTCTCTCATTCTTTATCCACCTCCTCACTTCCCACCACCTTTCTTTCTCTCTCTGTCACACACACACACACACACACACACACACACACAGTAACAGAGTGATTTTCATCAGTGTGTACTCACACTTTCCTTCTACAGCTCTAACTATATTTAGCAGAGTCTCAAAACACTGGTACTGTTCACCAAACTGCTCCCTCTGAAGATTGACACATCATGTTCAATTGCTCTGAGTTCACTCTTGCCTGAGTTCACCGTGTATCTGCTTCGAACATACGTCTTGTTTTAGCTGGCAGGGAAAACCTTCATATTTCAGTTTCTGCCTGTTTACGCTCCACTGTGTAAAGCTGTAGTTTGTACAGTTCTACATGTTTTACACCAAAGCTTTTCATTCTCTTACGTAGAAATCAGCTGAACATCATAACAGGGCCTTTTCAACCCTCTTTATTGATGTTCCTGATCATATAAAGCACATTCCAGCCTTATGTATTAATTGAACAACAAAAATCGTGTTCTCAGAATCAGTAGTGGTGTATATTCAGTAATGACTTTCCAAACCATCTTCTGATTTCTAATAGATTGGGGATGTAGCCTGGAGTTTCTTTATACTGTACAGCCCCGTGTTGGCATAATGTTAAACTTATGACACATGTTTTTTTCACCACATCCTTTGAGAGATGATAGGTGGGTGTGATGACCCCCTCCCCCCATCTCCAGTAACTTTGGTCTGGTGAGAAACTGTGTTATACTTTTCTTCTTCATGTTGACTTTAATGAGAGAAATGGTAAAATGAGCAGATGTTGGGGAAGCATAATTAACATGGATAAATAATAGCCCTTTATATAAATAATATTTAGTTAACTGAGGGACATGTGAGCACTAGGAAGTGGAAAATGTGATATTTACAGTAGACACACAGTCATTTATGTGTGTTTTATTATTATGTTATTATATAACATAATCTATAGACATTTCTCTATGTTACAGAACCCATGCATCATCTACAGTAACGTTCATCATTATGTTAAAATGAAGACTTTATTATCAGTTTTATGGTTAATGATACCATAGACACTGGCTAGTGGCTGCAATTGCATAAGGACCTATTGTGTCTTGGGAAGGCCCCAGGTCATTGTTAAGACATCGATAGTTATGTCTAGTTGTGCTCCTCTTACTCTTATTAGTTTGTGCTATTGAGGGGCTAGTGTGTGGTCCATCCTCGCAGTTATCACAAAGCAGTGATGTAATTGACACATAGAAGTATGTGTGTGGGTGTGTGATTCAGTCACTGCTGTGATTATCTCTTCAGTTGGATCTTCTGCTACCGGTAGGCTTCAATGTGCATGAAGATAAGAAGCACAGTTATGCTACATTATGTATAGGCTTATGATTCAGGTATTAAACATGTAGTCTCTTTCCTAGTGGCCATTCCACCAGCAGACTGGAACTTGACTTGACTGAATAATTATAATCAAATCTAATACTACGTATAAATAAATCAGTATTTTTCCTGCTTGATCTCTTTGTATGAAATATTAAGTTGCTAGTGAACAATGAGGGGTGTGAGGTAAAGGATGAGAACTTCAGCTTGGCAGAGAACCTGCAACTTCACCATCAGTTTAGCATATCATAAAGATTTGCATTGAAAAGATATTATTATAATATAATAACATAAATGATATTGCATATATTCCAGTTTTAAAACTGGGGTACAAGCAGAAGTAGCGATAGCATTTATGACTACTGCAAAAAAGACTTAACAGCTACACAACCTCACTTTATACACTCTTCTCTTTTTATCATTTGACGTCTTAGTTTCTCATTCTATTCTATTTTATATAATATAAATAAATCAGTAACATGCAGCTTTTCAGTGCTCTAAGAGATCTAATCTGAAAGAGTGCACATGCTCACCTTGAGTACTATCTAGGCAAAGAAAGAGAAACGGGAAACATCAAGAAGTGCTCTTTACTAATCAATAATACTAAATAATACTGTGTATTATATACCGCTCTGTAAAATATGTGGCATGGTAGTAACTTCAGGCTCCTGCAGATGGCATTGCACGTGGCTGATGGGCTATAAATACCTGTAAGGTGTGTGATGGGATTCTGTGTGATGGGAAATTGCAAGCAGACGTTAATGATTGGCAAAAGGAGTGAATGCATTTACCAGGAACTGTGATCGTGGGATGGATGGATTATCATAGGACCTCATTAGGAACCTCTAGCTTCATACCAAGACGTCTGGCATTTTACATTAACATACGTGGCAGTCCATGTGCCAAAAGGGCATAGTGTGAAGGAAGTAGATGAATTTGCAGGTTCATGAAAGCATACAGTACAGAACAAATTCTTTGATGCAAGAGTGGCTGAACACTGATGTCACTCACATCCAGAAATTTGTCCAGTCCATGCCAAATTGAATCACAGCTGTTCTTTGTGCTAATGGAGGTATTGCACGCTGTGATGATGTTGAGGTCTGGACTCTGGACTCCATTGCTCTAGTCTTCTTTGTTTGAATTCTATTTCTGTTTATTGGTTGTCCTCTCACAGTGGATGGTTGTACAGAAATACCTGTGGATGTTTTCAGATCTTCAACAAAAGTGGAGCGTGATTTTCTCCTCTCTTAAAGATAAACGAGCTGTTACCTGTAAATAGAGCTGTTTACCTCCTGATGTGAGTTTCTGTGATCTACTATGTCGCAGGAGTCTGCTTTTCATCTTTTAATAATGTTTTTTATAAACTCTCATTTTGTCACTTATTTACTTCTCTCAGTGTAAGAGGATTATGTTCTCACTGATAAGTAAACTCCTCCTGAAAATGGATTAGCTTGTAGGCCATTTGACTGGAAGTTTGATAAATGATCTCTGGTCTCTGAATTATCTCTCTTTTGATATATTCAGCATTCTCCCAACTCATCATCTCCAGCATTTTCGTTGTGTCTCTTGGCTGATCTTAGCTGCTGATGATGATGTTGATGAGAGGGAAAGATGTGAATGATGCTGAGAAGTCTACAGAGCCTGCTCTGGATGCAGGCGTGCAAAACATGAGTGCTACCTGAAGCCTAAAAGAGCCCCATATCAAAAACCAGCTCTGCTAATCAAACTCACTACATCACTTACTCTGAGGGGGACCTCTCAGAGGAGCATCTCCTGACTTTACTGTACGCCACAATTTACAAACATTACAGACTCACATGCTTGTTCCAATGTTTTATTTATCATATGGCCTCAGTGAGTCACTGAGAAATCCCCCTGGAAGAAATGTTGCCTGCAGCCCAAAGCAGAATGACGTCACTCAGGGAAATAACTTTATTACTGTAATAATTAGCACAGCAGCTGCAATAATTCAGAAGGCAGTAAAGCAGTTGCAATGGAAAACATTAGTGACTTTATTTTGCAGTGAAAAGGAAATGATGATTATACAGGCTCAAACTATTCCTTAAGGGTTTATTGAGTGTCCTCTCACCCCTGCCAGTGTGTGCTGGAGATTGCAGGATGTATACCTGAGCTGAAGGTTTAATAGATTAAACGTACAGCTATCCAAGGTGGAGTTTCAGGGTGACCCAGGAAACCGGACTAAAAACTAGAGCTATAAAAGTATAAGGACAAACACAAACCAAAACTAGAATAAGAAAGCAGGTCACAGAACACAAGGAACATGTGCGAAAAGAAGACTTGACCCTGAAAAACACAAAGGCAGTCTAACAAGACTCTGGTGAAGACAGTCACACAGTTTCTAACCTTGATATTCAAGCAGCAGAACCAAAGAGCCAAAGCTTCATGCAGCAACATTTGTATAACTGCTGCCAGTGGGCAGGTGCTGGAGTTAATCTTCTTTTAGCATTGTTTGATTATGCAGATTATACAAACACCTGGTCTGCTGGTTTACCTAGGGTACATTAACATTCATTTCTGACCTTTGCTATAGTAGGGTTCAGTGGACTATCAGAGGACCTTTATCTTCCTAGTTCAGCTTCATTTATATTCAGTTGTTTCCTATCCGAGTCCTCACATTGTAAAAATTCAATCTTTCTTTACAGATTATTTTTTTTATACTTAATGTAAAGTACACTGAGTCGTGGGTGCTCTGACTGACAGTTGCCCATCTGCTGCTGCACAATCTCTTGCACCCAGTAATCTCATTAATATTGCAATCAAAATGGAAAATGATAATGAGAGGGCAAATGAAGCAGAATAAATAAATAAATAAATGAATAAATAAATAAATAAATAAAGAAGAGAAGGATGATTGAGTGAGGTCTGCACGGAAAGCCACAGATTTACTCCGAAGTCTATTATGGGAATTAGATTAGGTCCAGTATAATATGTTTTCCTCTGCACTCTATTCCAAGGCCACAGAAATACACACATATGCAGTGGTACTGTGAGAAAGTACCCAAGTGAGGTTAGAGATAATTGCATAATTCTCCGTGCTATACCCCATGTTCCATAAATGATGATCTTTAATTAGACTTGACAGCAAATTACCCAGCGGCCGAGACCCCTCCGTCAGCTCCCGCACCCCAAGTCCTCCACTGCTGCCCTGATGTGGGCGCCCAACAATTGCATTCGCCCCAAAGAGACTCAGGTCAGTGCCTGCCTAATTGCCGTGTGGCCTGTAGAACACACAATCATAAAGTACCTCTGCATGTACATCGTATGAAAGAATCCTTATCCTCCAGACTGAGCCGCTCTCTTTAGCATCTTTTTTTACTAGGCCATTTCACTTCACGACAAGAAACAAGAGGCATGATGTAATACTTTACAGGGTTTAAAAACAAGCTCCTAGGTTATACTGTATATCCTTGCAGTATCTTTGAGTACTTTGGCTTCCACTGTTTATGTGTTATATAGCGTCTGCTCTGTGACTAATTGTTATGTGCCATATAGCCCTAAACCACTATTTCTCACCTCTGGACCGGTAGCACATTTACATTCATATTCATGCATAAGCTCTTTGTTCATGGCAACCTGGAAACAGTGGAGTGCGAATCAATCCACAGCATCTGGAGAATCCTCAAGATTTCAGACCTAAAACAGCCCTATACGTACAGAGGATTCCTTTTAATCGTCCATTGCTAACGCATACAGCTTGAATAATCTCTGTAGAAATACTTTGTGAACAGAAGGGCCAGCTGCACATGAGCCTAAGGTTCTTATGCTCAGTGCCAGCATTGACTAGATGGGCCCCCAGCATTGAGAGAAAGCAGGTGTTGGTTTTGTCTTTTGTTATTAGTTTGTCTGTTTATTTTCCAAAATAAAAGCCTGTGACCATTGGAAATCAGTTAGAAAAGATTAAAAACGAGTTAGATCTTGTGTGTAGTATCTGGTGGTCCAAAGGTGGATCAACAGTGGCAGACTGTCAGTGGGTTTGCCAACCTGATCAAGCCAGTAGCCTGATGTATGATTCCTATCTGGGTACATAAATGCTATTCTGGATTCAGTTAGGCCATTTTGGGACAAACAATATTCAGTACCAGCAGTTTAAGGAAGAAACTGTCCAAAACTGTATTCTAATAAGAGCACAGCACTCTGGTGATGGGATTATACAGCGGTGGGAATGCATGTTTGTGGAGTGTTTATGTGTCGGTATGACTGCATGGTTGGTGAATTACAGAGGACTCACCGGTGTAACTATTTTCATATTGGCATTGCTTAAAGCTTATTTGGTTAAATAACCTTTACAGGGGACCTTCCATGTAGGTATTATGTATTAGGGTGTTCATGATTTTCTAAATGTGCATGAACAATAAAAATTTTTATGAATTTATAGATTTGCTGAGGTGTGACTGTGTTTTAGCGGGGCTTGTGCTTAACTTATTTTTTTATGTAATGGCAGACTAATATTTCTCCTGCCACTGTGAACAGCTAACCAGGAATCTACTGAGAGCAATCTGTGCAATCTCAGTGTCTGAAGATTATAACAAAACAAATCTGTTTGGTAAGCAGTTTGGAAGGCTACAGCCAGTTTAATCATGAGAGCTCATCATATCTCAGGTCACATGTGTTTGTTTACAAGCAGATCTTGACCGCTCCAGCTCAGAGGATGTGATATGCTGGGACATCGCCTCAGATAGACAACAACAGACGATGCAGCCTCTATGTATGTGTATATAAGCCCTGAACCCCCTTTGACATCCCCTCCAGGAATTACTCCACCCCAAAACATATGCATCAACGTATGTATCCATGGGAACAAACTTTCTATTAATACCCCCTGAGGTTCAAATTCAGGGGATGAACTGGATGTACAGCTTCCCCTGTAGACGATTATTAAAGCAAATCAAGATATGTATACTACTTGTATGTTAAGTATAGACAGTTTGTTGTGCATATTGCACAGAAGGGTTCTGTTCTAGATATTATCTGGAAAAAAGAAGCTGCAAATTAGCCAGATGTATTACTCAGGTGCGGATTGGCATAAACAGTGCTGGTGGACTGGTAATGATGGTGGAAGCACATCAGTAACCTAGAGAGATGGTTCTATTCACAAAGAACAGGGGGAACTGAAAGGAGTGTGATTTGCATCCTGGATTCATCATTAACTGCCTCATTATCACCTTTACCACATTATCAGTAGCCACTATACATGTCATATAGAGTCATCTCAATTCTCCTGTGTATAAACACACAGTGTGGCTTTAGTGTGTCTGTACACTACATGCATTCCTATGCTGTGAGAGTAAAGCTTCTATTTTTGCTCAAACACGTCTGGGTTTAGCCTCATTGCTCATCTTAAGGGTGCGCAGAAGAGCACTCTACAATCCTGGAGTGGAATTTGATTTTGTCATATTGTTGTAAGAACAGAAACTGCATAATGAGAGTCATTCTTCATTGTCAAGAAACGAGCAAAACAAGCTGAGCTAAAATATCCACACTGAAGTTACTCCAGTCTGTAAGATCCTACAAACAAACTTTATTACAGCAACACTTACCGGAATGGTTCTGCAACTAATCACATGTACACGAGTTTCCATTCATTCCAGATGCAAGCGATCAGCCAAGAAAAGTTCAAACATGTCTCTGTAGTTAGCGCTGGAGCTATGAGGATAACATTTCTAAACATGACTAGTAGCCAATATTCACCCAAATCTTGCTTTGTCAGTATAGCCCCATGACTTCTCTCAACATGCTCCAACCGGATCCAGTGAAGCTGGCAATGCATCTGTTGTCTGAAATGACTGCCCTCAGCGCTCACCTATGCATGTTTCAACAAATTTTGTCCATTCTTATAGTTCACAGCCAGTGATACATAGTCTTAAATTACATCTACGAGTCTGTGCAGCCTTAATACGGATGTGGTTTGGGTATGTTTGGGGTAGTTTTGGCTAGGACTGAAAGACTCTGAAATCTCAATGCTGCAGGTTTCATTATTAGTCTATAATGTTGTCTTAGGTGGAACAAGTTAACCTAATATCAGAGCTTGTAAACGTTCCATAACTTGAAGCAACCAGAAATGCGCTGTCACATCACAACCACAAATGGCTGGGAGGGTGGCATGTTCAGTGTTCAAGTATCAAGCCAAGAAACAATGGATGTTCTGGTCTTCTTGGCCAAAATAACAGACCTGGTCCTCAATTTACAGAAAGGAACTGCAATTGAAATAACAGTTACAATATCAACAACCAAAGACTGGGATTGTACGGTTTTAGCAAAAAAAACACCAAACAAGATGAACATCTAGGATATCGTCGCAGTCCAAAGAAAAACTTGTATCTCCATTTTTGCTGAATTTTACTTTTATATCTCATTTGGTCACATGAGCTGCTGTCTACACTATGTGGAAATTTCATAAAGAATGGACCAATAGGAATGGCCCAAAGCTGCTTGGAAAAACGTCTGGTTCCATTCACTACCATTCAAATCAAATGAGGTTTTTGGGTTCTCCTGTAAAGTTGCGATTTTGGAGATACCTGTTTTTCTTTGGACAGCGACGATATTCGACTGCATCAGATAAAAGTGAAAATGATATAAATTTAGCTCTTTTTTTTCCGGAAGCATTTTTTCATCTCTCTTTTGGAATGCTTCAGGAGTTGATGCAATATATGAAAATTCTCCTCAGTGCTTGCTGCCAGCTCACAACAAGTCCCAACATTTTACACACTCACCAGCAGTGTCAGCTAAATGCCGGTCATGGAAGCTTGCTCTACCTCTTGATGTTTAGGTCTAGGTTTTTAAAGCTGCTGTGTCTCTTTTTTTGTGCTCAGCTGTCTGATTTCAACCCAGCTATGTTGTCTTCAATGGGCAAGCATGCCTGTGGCGAGTTAATGCATGCAGTGAAGGATGTAGCAGTCTAGGTTGTGTTTTTGGGAAATCCAGCATTCCGACGGGGATTGCTATTGTTTTGTATGCCCACGGGACAGAAGTGTTGGAATAGGTAGGGTGATGACTGCAATGCTGACAGCAGCAAGCAAATATCTGATGTAAATGATATTGCAGGACACTCAGAGAAAAAGACTCTTCTATCTTTTCTTGTGCAGTTCTTGTCTTATTCTGCACCCAATGCCTGCGCTAGGTGAGTAAATGTGTTTCTGTTGGCACAGAGCTGCAGCAGCAGTGTGTTCTGTGGCAGCACAATGACAGTGATTAGAGCTTGATAAAGGCTGTGATTTGTGCTGCTGGGCTCTGAGGCGGAGCTGCTTCTGATTGTGCCGGGCTGCTGCATTTGAATGTGTGGTGGGGGGAGGGGTATCAAAGATATCCTCACACACATTCACACTTGCACACAAACGTGCTAAATCGGTGGATACACATAGCCATACTTATAACTAATTGAAATGACTACCATATACCCTTTGTTCTTTCTCCTTCTGTAATTGTTCTAACTTAAGTCATTAGTTTTACTTCTGAATGGGCTTAATTACACTCATTTCAAGGCCGTAATTAGATATTATCTCATTATGGTTTTTATAATATTCTTTATTAAGGCTGTTGTGAGCTAACCTCAACACAAATGTGCATTTGTTCATGGACATTTAACCCTTGCTTGTTACTTCCTAAAGCTTTACCATTCAGAAACCACCCAGAAAACACTGTAGTCTGGCTAAGCTTATAATACGTCAAGTGAGTGTGATGTGAAAGTCTGGACACTTATGGGACTAACCATTTATAGCAATCATTAACCAACACATTGGTATGACAATTAAACCAATAATAAAGTCAGACAGGATGTAAAATGCCTTTTACTGGATGTCTGAAGTGGCTCTAAGGAAAGGCTGCTAATGGGCATAATGGCGTGTGGTACCATAAGCGGTACCGGATCACTTAAAAACGTAACTCACTTTATGTTCATATATTCACAACAATGCAGGTCTTTACTTCTGTGCCTTAATTAGATATATAATAAAATAATAAGATATATTAGATTTATAATAAAAATGTAAAAAAGTTATAACATATTAATAGTGCCATAACTTTTGCACAGGCCACATTTTATGCTTTATGTTTTATGTATTATGTTCCAGTTTGTTTCTAGAGGTGCAGAAGCGTATTCTCTGTGAAAGACGTATTGATGTACTTTCACTTGGAGCATCAACCACACATGTCATATGTAACATGTAATTCAAACATGACTGAATATGACAGACTCACTTCTCACAAGCTGCCAGTGAATAGAAAACTATTTGTATTGGAACAGTTGAATAAGGATTTGAATAATTAAACAGTTCAGGCTAACTGAGCACCAGCTGGACATTACACATTACACTTTTCCATACTCATATCTCTGTGCACTGCCACTTTGTCTATGCCTATAAGATTGCACATTTATTTATAATGCTTATCTGTACTGTTGTTTACATTGTGCAGCTAGTTGTTACTGTCATCTGGATTTCTGATTGGACGGTTTTAGATGACTTGTGAATGTGTAAATACACAGCTGCACTGTTCTCCTGCATAATATTTATGCTGTATGTTTTTATTATTGTATATACGCTCTTCATGGTAATTATACTTTCACAGCATTATACTTTACATTGTCACTATATATTCATGTACTTTCTTTTCATAGATTTTTTTGGTGACATCACAGAGGCAGCTTTGCAGCTTTGTTTACTGTATGGACTGGGGAGTAAACAGGCTCTTTAAATGTTTCAAATTTATTTTGTAGTCCATACAGTACTAACAACAATTACTACACACGCTTTGTTACAGTAAAAGACAGCAGAAATGAGTTAAAGCTGAGATTTGGGCTAGCAGAACACACACAGAACACACACACACACACACACACATACACACACGAGCACGCACATACACACACATACACACACACACACACACAAACACACACACATACACAAACACACACACACACACACACACACACACACACACACACAAGCACGCACATACACACACATACACACACACAAACACACACACATACACAAACACACACACATACACACACACATACACAAACACACACACACACACACACACACACACACACAAGCGCACACACACATAAGCACGCACATACACACACATACACACACACAAACACACACACATACACAAACACACACACTTACACACACACACACAAGCGCACACACACACATACATACACACACACACACAAACACACACACACACACATATACACATACACACACACACAAGCGCACACACACACATACATACACACACACACAGACAAACACACACACACACAGATACACAAACACACGCGCGCACGCACATACACACACACAAACACACACACATACACACACACACACACGAGCACGCACATACACACACATACACACACACACACACGAGCACGAACATACACACACATACACATACACACACACGCACGCGCACGCACATACACACACACACACACACACAGAAACACACGCGCACACACATACACACAAACACACACACATACACACACACACAAGCGCACACACACACACACACGCGGGCACGCACATACACACACACACATACACACAAACACACGCGCCGACACACACAAACACACGTGCCCACACACACAAACACACGCGCCCACACACACACGCGCGCGCGCACGCACATACACACACACAAAAACACACGCGCCCACACACACACACGCATGCACGCACACACACACACAAACACAGACACACACAGTGCTGTGCGAAGCCACTGTGACCTTCCAAATCACTTATAAATGTAATTGGTTTCTGAGTGCAGGACTGGATATTTCTATCCAGCAGTTTCTCTCTTTCTCCACTTCCTTCTCTCCTCATCTCTCCTGTTTTGATTTACCTTCAGCTTCCTCCTGCCCAAAACTATCTATATGGTCCATAGTATTCATAAATAGGGTGGAACTGATGGACTAGAATAATCAAATGTAGGTTTTCCTGCTCACTTCGTCTCCTCTCTCATTGGTGCAATGTCACAGCTGGAAATTGCAGGTGTGGTCAGAAATTCTGTTTTTGATGATCCAGGTCCAGCTATGAGGCTAACATCTCAAGGTCAAACTCACAGGTATTTAAGGGATTGCCCAAAATTTGATTTCTAGTCATAATTATCTCTTTACCTAAATTATAATTAGCATTGTGCAAACCACATGACTAAATAATCATATGCTTGCCTCAAGTCATGCCAAGTTGTTGATGGCAATGTTAGTAAAATCGTGTAAGGCTAGGTAATGTTAGTGAAAACTGATTTACAGTTTTCCACTTACCTCAAGTAAGACGTGTTTTGTGTTATGAGTCTTTCCTTGCTAATAAACAATAGTGGTCAAAAGTTGCACAAGTCTTTGGTGTAAATGCCTTCCCAATAAATCTTTCAACCAGTTCAAACCACTTTGCATACACGACTATGCCTAAAACTATGAACAACAGTGAACCATGTAGCCAAACTCCACCAGCCTGTGCCACTCTGGCAGTCTGGCACAGCACCATTACAGTCTGTAGCGACATTGACCATAACAGTCTGTGCGCATGTAGTCCTGCCAGTGGTGCCGGCGCTAACGGCATGACTCATGGAGGGCATCACTGCTCATTGCATGTCTTCAATCATGGCTGTTGGGTCACTCTGTGTGTGTCTCATGACGTCAGACCTAGCCACCAAGTTTCATTCCTGTCAGATGATTCCGTTTGGGGTGCAGCTACAGTGTCCTGAACCACATCAACAAATCTACATGATGTGAAAGGGGATGTCGTTTCAGCTGGGGATGTACAATTTACAGAGAAGATTTTTTGTGTGCATCAGAGATTTTGCCAAATCATTACTTTAAGTAATCTCAAGGGGCATGCTGATGGGTCCTGCTGATTAGCCCTCATTACTTCTTAGCTGCATTACCTGTGTAGCTCGGGCACTGAACTTAAAATGCAAACATCAAACGTCAAACACGTCTTTACTGAGTGACTACACAAAGACAATTGTCATGATGAAGGCTGTGCACAGGCACTGAGCTACTGCCTGAGCATTACAATGCGGGAAATCAAAAAGAGGGACAAAACCGAGAACAAAAGAGCACTGGGGAAACTAAAGGTGCTGTGATAGTCACAAATAGACATCAGAAAGAGTGAGCAAAAAGATAGGGAAGAGAGAAAGGGCCTTAGCTTTGTGCACTTCTCTTTTTTAGCAGCACAGAAGCAGGCAAGGTGAAAGGAGAAGCAGATGCATTGTGCACTTCTGAACTAGGACAAACATCACTTGAGCTGTGTGTAACAGGGACTGTACCTAAGTTATGAAAACTATATTCAGAATCAGAAGCATTTATTAGCAGGTCTCACAAACAATAGAACAATAATGTAATAAACACACTGCATATAACAAACAATAACTCACATTAAAAGGCAATGCTACTTGCTAACTCAGCCAGTCAGCTCAGGATGGCCACTTTAATAGTTCATATTTCTTAGGTTTTCATTTTCATGGTAATTTTGATTTGTAGCTCTGCTTATGTGGCTTTGTGTAGCTTAAAGAATGCTTCATAAACACATTATATATACGTACCTATTAAGGTGACAGAATGGAGAAGTAGTCTGACCTCTTTTAGCCTCTGCTCTTTTGGTTTAGGTGTTCTCTACTTTCTGTTCTTATCTTTGGTAGATAGTTTGTGATGTTTTTGGCGTGTACAGGAGTTCATGTCTGCCTTCATTCACCTGATCCATACACTGACCTTTCGTACCTGCCAGACTCCAGCGGAAACACGTAAAGTTAAATCGATACTAGTCATTTTACCTTTTATAAAATGACAACTAACACAAACTGAACTGAATAAATCTGTATCACTAATCACTGTGCACTACTGCTTTCTCATGTACGGTAACAACACCTAAAAATAAAAAGAAGTACATTGCATAGCCAAAAACACTAGACCTCCTCAGATTTAGTCTGTTCTTCTGTCCATTAAATGAGTAAATTAGAACAGTGTGTTCAAACCACAAACTAACTCAACATGGTTCTGTAGTTCATGTGATGCTAATTTGTGGGGGTGTCTTTCTTAGCCGCTGGCTTGTACCTAAAGTTTTGTCCATTTTTGTAACTCCACTTATTATACAGGAGCACTCTGTAGTGTTACAGTTACAAACTGTAGTCCATCTGAATAAAGCCCCCACAGGGCTTATATATATGTTGGTACTCACAACCTGTGAGATTAATAGTATATTAACTATATTAGCATGTGAGCTTAAAGTGGCCAGTCCTGACATGAGCTATGTGACAATCAGTGATGTATTAAACAGGCATTAATAGGATTGTAAGGGTGCTTAATTTAAATGCAAATCTTTTTCACAGTGTGGGAAGTACTTTGGACATGAAGCTCATGCTAGCCCTGACAGCCTGATATTTTAGTGGGTGTAAGTGGTGGGTCAGTTTTGGCAGTTGTATTTTAAAGGTGGCTGAGATGCCGCTCCCCAGTAGCAGCAAGTAGGATGGGTTCTGGCAACCACATCTAAAGCCGGATATGACCCAAGTTTGGCCCATATCAAATTTGCTATGTGGGCACTAATTCACAAACTGCAAAATTCCACAGCCTGTATGTGGGCACTCTCAACATAAACAGAGCTGCTGGGTCTAACAACTTCCCAAACCTACTGTGTTTTTATCACCTGTATAGGATAACCCGGTTAAGATAAGAAACACAAGAGTGGAAATATTTAAACATCCGTTCTTACTGGAGTGGAATGATTTCTCTGTTTGGTGTCAAAGAATAATGCTAGGCCTGCCCTCTAGAAGTCGATGAGTCGAATCGTCAATCTGAGACCCTTTAAGTTGACTAAGAACAGACTAAAGCTTACAAAAATGCATAAGAATAATAAAAAAAAGACATTTAATTAATTATTAAAGGGGAATAACAAATATATATTTAAGTTCTAGTTGAGCTTTGATGCATGCTTGCTAAAAAATGTAATTCACGTGACAACGTGTGCTTCACCGTTGAAGGAAGATAAAGCTGTGAAGTTGAGAAACACGGGTGGAACGATGTCTCAGAAAAAGTCTGGAGGAGATTTTGAGGAAGAGAATCCGAACAAATTAAACCTAATCCAGCTCTTCATTCAGTCAGACATCGAACACTGCTTCAAACGAGTGAGCTGACTTTTGTTTTAGACATAATGGTTGTTTGCGGTGAAGGAAAAACGAACCAAAGACGTTTGTAGAGCCTAAATTACAGATATTTTTATTTATTTGTTTACAGCTAAGGTAATTATTATTTAAGGATAAGTACAGTCACTTAATTTGCCTGCCGATAAACAAGCAATAATTATTTAGTGCGGGGAATATAATAATTAAACTGTTTCAGCTCTACCGTTCTTCTTTCAATCTAAAAATTAATCTGGTTTTATTCAGCAGTTCATTATTAATGAGAGATGAAAGACGAAGGGTCATTTTACTGAAGAAGCTGGTAAAAGTGAAATTTAAAAGACAGGCTATAAGGGGTAACGTTGCTGCCCGACGCTACATTCTGTAATTAAAGGCTCCAGTTCAGATCGTTTATCATACGCCACGTTTCTTTTAGTTCAAAAATACGTTCCTGTGACTCTGCTGACTTTCTAAATGAGGAGGACATCAGATCTGGAACGTATGCAAATTGATTTACTAATTACTAGATGTACTAATGTACATGGAGAATAGTCAAATTGTCAGCCAGGGCAGCCTTTTACAGCCCTTAATAATGCCATAAAAGAACCAGATTTGGTTCAAAAAACCTCCACACAATGTTAAAGATTATACTGTTATAAAATAACAGTATGCAACTTTATAATAGGTTTCATAATGAACTATAATATCTGTTCATACAAGTATAAACATTGTAAACCTGTAAACCTGTTGTGCTAGGTCAGCTATGACTTTAAATGAGCTTTGCTAAATGATTTTGGCAGAGCAACATAGCATAGTTACACAATCTGACGTCACTATAAAGACCACTTATAATACTCTATATAAGTATAGGTATAATGTACTGAAATACTAAAATTTGTTAAACATTTACATTCAGTACATTTGTCCAGTTAAAGCCAGCAGTGGCCTGGCATTACCTCTATAAAGCATTGTACTACAAGGTGAATTACAAAGTGAAGCAGAAGTGTCTGCATTATTCTTCTGGGCAAATATTTGAAGGTGTTATTAAACCTGATATTACATAGTTGTGCACTCTTGCATTATGCATGTCATTATAGCTACTTAAGACACATTAAACAAGATGATGCAGAGTATTATAAAGTGTTATGTATGCTATATAATGCCTCAGGGATGCATGTACAGTGCATTATGAATACAGGATTCATAGGAAATGTTATCAAGGTTTTTTCTATAAAGCTGTAAACCAAACCAAGAGCTATTTTAGAAGCTTGATTGTGCATAGTGTACCATCCATGACTTGTCTGTCTTCAGTATTTGCACTCTCTCAGACTCTGTCTTCATGACAGCTGGATAAAAACGTAGGAGGAGGGCATGAATTTCCTTTCACTGCATTCATGTCCTGCGCACATTTATCTACATGTGAATTCACGCACAAAGCTGTGTACGGGGGGTTGTCAAACTACTTCAGACTTTTGACAAATGCTATGCATGTAGCTCGACGACTGGTCTCTATGGTGATGGTGCTGCTTGGAGACCTGATTGAGGAGGAATAGGCGGAGAGGCAGGAGGACCCCCTGTAGAGACCTTCATTGAGCTGAATGGCTCGGACGCCACGTAAAGGAACCTGAACACAGAGAGATATAAAAGGAGTCTTATGCTACCTTCAGACTGATGGAAATCAGTGTGCGAAACACCCCGCTGTGTTTGAGGGGTCCCAAATTGGCTGGCTATTAACTCACTCACCATAGCAGCACTGATGTCAATGAACTATTTGGCTTAACTGCTGTTTGGAAAGGGTCTTTTCTAGTTTGGTGACGTGCTGGTCCACACATTTTAGGCAGATGCTTTCAGATTTAGAACTACACTATGCCATATAGTAAAGTTTGTACTTGAGCCTCTGTTTTTTCCTAACATCACAATACATTTATTTTCAGAGACCCCCCCAGAAATTTAGATTTTGAGACATTCAGGGGTTCCAAGAGGTTAATTCACACCTTGATGGAAATGCCTCATGCTGAGAGATCACACAATTTAAGACCACTTGCTGTTGAAAGGAAGAGAAGTTGGCAGTTTGTGCCCAGAGTGTAGTTTCTTTCTTCAGCTCATTTACACTGTTTGATTAAAGGTCTACACACAGAACAAGAAAGCTGGGCAACTAGCAAAGAATTTGCTGGTGGGGTATTGGTTCCCATTACTCAACAGCCTCAAAATTCTCTGAACCCTAGGTAAACTCTGTCCATGACGCACCAGCTGTGTAAAAATACATTGCTGTTGTTGTCTTGTTTCATTTAGCCAAGCTCAAAGTCTCTATGCCCCAAGTGTATAATTTATGGAATGGCAAATGCTTTCAGTAGTTCTATTAAAGAATGCCTCATACAGCAATGGTGGAGGTCTCATTTCACCTTTAGAGGAATTCAAGGTATTTACTGAATATACAAAAACATAAATACCAAGACAATGATACGATCATATAGTGATTATATAGTATTATACAGAATAGGCCAGTACAAAGACACAGGTGTTATGCATCACACATCAGTACACAATTAGATGCATATTTTATTTTACTTTTAGAGTTAGCAAAATAGCTAGCTAAACATATGCTACATGAGAATAACTTTCCATTTTAAATATCCTCGTCATCTTAAACAATAAAGACACATGCAAGATACCATTAGCCTTATTGGCTACCCTTCACCCTTGCATTTCCTGTGAGCAAAAACAGGAAGACAGCATGAACTATACGAATGCCTGTGGATGTAAACATGGTTGTGTTTCTCACAAACAAATATCATTTAGTTTTACATTTGATCAAGTAACCATAAAAACATCTTTAAATGTTTTCAGTGGTTAAAGTATGTGTAAAGCGGTAACTAAATACATTCCTTTGCCCGTTCCCAGTGTCTTCCATTTCTGAATATTTATCACATTTTAATGTTGCAAATAACCCAAATCAGTGTAATAGAAGATAGAGACAACATCTTTTATGAATTACATTTATGAAAGACAAAGATGTCTTTAAAACCCATATCACCCAGCTGAAAAATGTGATTGTCCCGACAAACCTAATAACTGGTTGATCAGTGACCAGCTAAAGGCTGGCCAAGCAAATCTGAACGATTTACCCCTGGCGGCGTCTACACAGTTTTCAGGGAGGGGTCATGCTAAGTACAGCTCCAGTGCGTCATGGAGAAGTTATTTTTAAAAAAATCCTGAGCTCTGAAATAAACAAACTAAACAAATTTAAGTTAATAATGTGTTCAGAAACACACCACACACTCCTATTCATATATACTCTTAATTCACACTGTAGGGTATGGTAATGTGTACACATGAGCGTTCTCTACCGATACAGATTACAGCTTTCAACTCTCTTAGTCGCTCTCTCTCTCTCTCTCTCTCTCTCTCAGTCTCTCTTAGTCTCTCTCTCTCTCTCTCTCTCTCTCTTTCTTAGTCTCTCTCTTAGTCTCTCTCCCTCTCTCTCTCTCTCTCTCTCTTTCTTAGTCTCTCTCTTAGTCTCTCTCCCTCTCTCTCTCTCTCTCTCTCTCTCTCTCTCTCTCTCTCTCTCTCTCTCTCTCTCTGTCTCTCTCTCTTTCTCTCTCTCTCAGTCTCCCACTGCCTCTCTCTCTCTCTCTCTCTCTGTCTCTCTCTCTCTCTCTCTCTCTGCTCGACATGTCTAGAAAACCCTTATAAATCTCTTTTGTTTCTCTTCGTCTCCAGGCTGTTCAGTTTTTTTCAGTCCTACGCAGCCCAGCTCAAAGGTACGCTCTGTTTCCATGACAACAGCAATTGCTTTGAGCGAGCGATGGAGACGGTTACATTTGCATTTTTTAACATAAGCAGTGGCTGTCCACACAAGCATATATCACCTCAACAAGGCCACTGTCTCAGCCTGGGAAAGGAGTTTAACCTTCTCCGGCCCAATTAATACTGTTTATGCTGTAAACAGAGTCTCATAATGAGCCTGAATAGAGACCAGATGCTTCAGGTTGGCACTGCAAACGCCTGTAAATTAAAACGTGATTCAGTGCAGCATGACTCTATAGAACTGTAATGTTTGGACAGTCTGAAGACATTTTCATGCTTAATGAGACAATTTCAGTTATTACTGCTGTTAGTGCGGGATTCGGGAACAGTGTGGAGGTTTGGCTCTCTCTCTCTCTCTCTCCCTCTCTCTCTCTCTCCTTCTCTCTCTCTTTGGGGTGACCCCCTGACAGAAATGAAGAGTCTATTTCTAATCCATTTGGACTGTGAGCGGACTTCAAAGCCCTGGCGGAGGACGAGTGCCTGAGTAGAGGAATCAAAGGCAGCTTAAGAACCAGAGAGCGCTCCCAATGAACCACAGCCACCTGCTACTATTCAAACAACTTCAGCTGGATGGCAGCATGCATGACAAATACCAGCCATGTTCTGTGTAGTCAGTGAGACTTGTGATTAACTGTACGTAGAAGTCCAGAGTTATATCATCATTACGACATGCATGACGTTCTTACACTGTAAAATCACTGCCATGTTACAGTAAATGACTGACCACCTGCGTCACTTTAACAGTAATTAACTAAACCATAATAATTAACAGCAACTTAATACTGTAACACAGTCACCCGAACCAAACAGAGTGTCCTGTAACTGTGTAAACGAATGCAGAAGAACAGCCATTTCTTATTCTAAATGTACATGTGTTTTTTGGTAGCACTTTACAGTAGGTGTTGACGAACATACACGAAACACTGCATTAACAATATTTAACTAATATTAAGTAAAGATGTAACAACCATTAAACATTGTAACCATTGTTAAAGTATTTCTTCATTTTAACTAATGTATCACTTTATCTTAGTTAGTTAGCATGTAAAATGTTACGACTTATTTTTAATTTACTTAGACTTAAATATATGTGCAAAAGAAAAAAATTGATTAACATAAAAACCCATTTGTGTAAAACTTGGACCATTTATCTATGATGCAATAAAAAGAAAGAATCGTTATTTATTAATATACAAAAATAAAATGGGATGACTTTGAATGTTTTGGCTAACCGTATTTTCTAAATATAAACTCATTTAAATTTTATGACTTTAATGCAAAGTAAGAGTGAAGAAAGCTTATAGATCTCGAAACATTCCGCAATAAGCAGGTGAACTTGTAACAGGTGAAGGTATTAGGATTATCCATTGGGGCTCAACACATAGAATTGTTAAAAAGACTGGATAATCCTGAGAAATCTTAGTCCATGTAAGGAAAGGCTAGAAACCATTGTGGAATGTGCATTTGCGTGAGAGAGTGTGATGGTACTAGGTTTAATAAGCTGTATCATCAAGAAATGTAGCTTGCCACTTTATTGAGCATGAAGAAGGCCTATGCAGGATTAATCCTGAGGCAGAAACGCCGCCGAGTTCTCTGGGCCTGAGTTCCAGCGAAAGGTGTAAATCACATGGTTATGCTACAGAAGGCATCAATGCCCACAGCATCTGTGACATACATGAGAGAAGACCCCATTAATGCGGTGGCTTATAATTGGTCGGTGGTGATTCCAGTTAGACAATGCCAGGCCTAATTCTGCATGTGCTTCAACAGCATTTCTTTGTTGAGTGTATAAGCTTTACTGACCTGAGTGCAGTCCAGGTCTTCTACTGATAATGTATGGCACATCATGTAGAGGAGTTTTAGACTATGACAACTGTAGACTGTTGAGCAGCTGGAGTAGTATGCCAAGCAGGAATAGGAAAACAATCCTCTAGCAAAACCTGCAACAATTATTATATTCAGTTTCCAAACCATTTTAATTTTAATTAAAAGGAGAGATAATGTAACACAGGGGTGCAGCCTCTGTCTGTTTTGCAGGCATCACATTTGTTGTCTTATGAGTTTACTTGATAATAACGTGATGAACAAGATATTAATATGGAGTTGAAACCCCTTTTTGCGACTGTATCCTCATTCCACTATTCTGGGAAGTGCTTCCAAGATTTTGGATTTTTTCAAAGTGCATTTGTACCCATTCAGTCTAAAGAACACATGCAAGGTCCAGCACTGATGTTGGTTGAGAGGACCTGGCTCATAATCAACATTACAACAGTGCTAAGAGAGGTTCAGGTCAGGAGTCTGCAGGCCACATGAGTTCTTTCACAACAAAGCATGACATCATGGCATCAAACCACAGCCATTATGCACAGGGGCACTGTCACGCTGGAACAGGAAAGGGAGCTTCCTCAGACTGTTGCCACAAAGATGGAAATGTATAATTCTCTAAATGTCTTTGTATTCTGTAGCACTAACATTACCCTTCACTGGAACTAAGGGGTAGAGAAAAACAGCCCTCCAGGCATCCAGCCAACCCACAATCGTCCATCAGACGGCCAGACTGTGAAGTGTGATTCATTACTCCACAGGACACGTTTCCACTGCTCCTGATACAATGGCGGGGTGCTTTACTCCCCTCCAGCTGACGCTTGGTATTGCATATAGTGACCTTAGACTTGTGTGCAGCTTGCCTGCCTTAGAAACACAAGAATGAAAGTTTCTGATGCACTGTTCTTATGCTGATGTTGCCTGATGCAGTTTGGAACTCTGGAGTGTGAGACGCGACCGAGGATAGGTGGTTGTTTCTCATGCGCTTCTATGCGCTCTGTGAGTTTCCATGCTTTAATGCTTCATGTATAGCTTGTAGTTGTTTATAGACACTTTCATTTTTTACACATCACTGGCGCAGATCTAGCAGGCAAAGGTGGCATACTAAGACAGTGCCACATTTAAAATCACTTAGCTCTTTAATACAGCACACTCCACTGCCGGTGTTAGTCTATGCAGACTGCATGCTTGATTTTATTTCCCTGTTAGAAATTTGTGTCTTTAAAACACCTGAGATGTACATACTTTCGGCTGTATAGTGTATATTTGCCTGGCTGGCTTAGTTTGCTCATTCACTGTGAAGTTCTAAGGACAGGGTGATTTATATATCAGTTTTAAAGGCATAGTCTGTTTAATTCTAAGAGATAAAATGAGTTTGGGATGTGATGATGTACAAATGAACTATGGTTGTTTTGTCATGCACATAATTATGCAAATATGATATGTGAACATTAAGGGAAAAATGTAGGGTATGGGTCTATTGAACTCAGTATTGCCTAGTTAATAATGTATCTGCATACAGAATTCTATTTGCCCAATCCCAAAAGATTTGCACGCTTTATCAACAGATTCAAGTGAGCTAGTTGTTTGGGTGACCGGCAATAGCAAAAGACATAGCACTAATGTACAGGATGTAATTCCTTCTGCAAAACAGGAGTGTATGAAATATGATAATAGCTTTTAATCAGATTAAAAACTGAGCAAAATACTGCCAATTAAGAGTTCACAATCTGTACATTCCTCTCTTTATTTCACCAGACTAAAAGCGAGAGATTGCCTGGGATGCATGCTATCTCTATGGGTTTACGTAGTGCATGTTGATGGTGCACCCGCTGTAGAATGGACATGTTAGTCTTTGTTTACTGCTGTTTTCAAGATGGGTTCCTGTTCCTTTTCTTACTTCCCTTCATCCACTGCAATTATCCCCACTCTCTCTTACCCTGCACACGAAAACCCCGTCATTACTCCCCTAAAGTTCTTATGGCCCCCACGCTGCTGATTCCTTTCATCTAATAGGCCCCGTTACCATGGCAACCATATGCCGTTGCCAGCGCCGTATCATTTTCTTCCTTTTTCAGCGAGGCATCAATTAGTGATGTCGATGTGCTGGAGCTGCGTTTTTTAGACAGCTTCTTTGAGGCTCAGCCCGAGAGAGACTGGAATGAGGACAAGTGGGAGAACACAAGGAGCATGGACAAAAAGCTGGAAACAGCAAATGCAGCGCCAATGACCGAGTGCAGGAATGCATGAGCATGACAGCGAGAGCGCAGGATCACAAGCTTCACTGAGCAAGCTGTGATTAAACCACAGGGAGGCGAAAATAGGGTGGGATGCAGTGAAAAGGTGAGAGAGACAGAAAGAGAGAGAAAGACAGAAAGTGCGGGTGACTGAGGAAGTTGTAGCAGGACATGCTCCCGGGACGTGAGAGACTAATATAAAATGCCAAGGTGCCAGGGCACATCACAAGTTTGGTCACGTAGAGGTGAGATAAACAAATCTGGCCTGATGCAAAGCCTCTCTCTGGGGCTTACTTACAATGGAAACATGGCCTGCTGTTACAGCTTCAGCGAAGGAAAAGCAAAGGAGAGCTTTAGGAACACCACAAACCAGCAGTATAATATCAGTCTAAAGATAGAAAGGATTTATCATTTAGAGCTTCATACAAAACAGTTTACAGCGATTCTTTGACATACAGTCAAAACTATAAAAAGATAACTGCAGAGGAAGACGAAAAACATTCCTAACTTTCAGCGCCCGTTATAGAGGAATTCCACCCATTTCCCAAATTTCCACAAAGTCATTAGAGTAGACAGATGTGAAATAGTTCTGAGAAACTTAAGTTCTCCCAGAAAGACTCTAACGTCAAAAGTGATGGAAGATGATGTTTTAATCCTGAACAAAGTGTGCAGAAGTTTAAAACATAACAATTCTTAGGATATATAGTCTTTGGTTTAATCTGGGCCTGTCCTGTCTCCCAGTAGTGGAGCGACAGGCCCAGAGCTTAGTGCCTGTACAACAGGACCAAGACCCAAGTGGTGGTGTGAGGGAGGAAGGAGGAGAATGTCGAAACTCTGGCACCTGAAAGCAGCAGAGCGTTAGCTCAATCCTTTTAAAGACAGGTAGCGGATTGTGATTGGCCAGTGGAATGAACAATCAGTACATTTCTCTTTAATAGATTTGTTCCAAGTAACAAAAGCAAAGTCAATATTAAACAGTTAGTCATTTTATTAAAGTAATGCCTTTTCTACGATGCAAGGTTACTTTACTGTACACAGTCACACTGAACTGTGCTGCATGCATTCTGAAGGAGGGATTCAGCAGTGAAGGATGAACATGCACTATTTATCTATCACTGCAGGGGTGTTTTAACATTGCCTGTTTATACAGATAATAATAAATATTTATTATACGTACTGGACACAGTCTGATTTATATAAGTTTGTCACTATAGTCACACGGATGTGGAGGACAGGGAATTCCAATATGTAGTATCAGTGACACAGAATAATATTCACAGTTGAGTTTAAAGCATGGAAAGGAGACCAGTGCCAAAAGATCATATCCTCTAATGTAGGATGAACTGAACCAATCTTCTACAGAGTTTAGCCCTGAGGCTAATCCCACATCTGCCAGCAGTACTCACACACTCCAGATCTAGATTTATGCACTCAAGTGTGTTAGATTAAGACTAGAGATAACTGACTGGCTTCTATAGGCACACAGACGGCAAAGACTCTGTTTCTGCTTTCAGGGTAATTTGCATTGTGCGCTGTAGTGCATAAAGGCCTTAAGTGTGTTTGGACAAGTTTATAATTCATAGATTTCATATTGCTTAGTCACAGTGTCATATCAAAGGCCGACCTGCAAAAACATAGAGCAGCTATTGCGAAGTTGCTTAACGGAATACCATTTCAAGAACGTTTTGCAGAAGGCTAATTATTATCAAATGGTATGATCATACCTTACATTGACTAACATGAAGTATTGCATTAGTTCACAGGAAGTAATACATTAACAATGGCTACAAGGTGATTGCAGTTGAGTCTCCGCACAGTTTTCAAAAAACAGTATCTGGACACACAGTTCTTACAACCCGTTTTACCCTGCCTAAATGCACAACGATGGTGTATTCTTGTTTGTTTTATTGGATGGTCAGCTCTCCTAACTGATTATTGCCTGCAGGTATTTGACCTTTAACCTATATATTTCACACTTAAACACATACACTCTTATACACAAACATTGACATCTGACAATTGTAATAATGTGGTCACATCGTTAACTGTTGGGTCAGTTCAGTATTTTTATTATTTTATTTTATTGCCATATAATTAAGCTAACATTAGCATAAAATTATTCCTGTCAACCTCCCTAGCCTCAATTAGCAACAACGAGAGCCCAGTAGAAACCCATTTTAACTGGATACTCAATGCATCAGCTCTAAGCAAATGTTGTACTGGGCCAGTGTTAATTCTTGAACAGGGATGTGTAAAGGACACACATGTACTCAACTTTTTAATATGCCGGCTGACGAGTCAGTGGAACTGTCTGACTATGGTTTAGCATGACTGTAAAACTGAATGGTTTACTGCTACTTGTGAAAAGATACAGTATACAGTTTGTAGCACGGTATTCAGAGCTGTGCTGTGTGTCCGCTCCCGACTCTGAAAAGCATCTTTGTTGTGGTTATTGTTTTATATTGTTGTTTAGTTAATTAATTTTGGGGTGCAGGTTTAGTTAGAATGGGTTAAGTGTTTAGCATGAAGTAGAATTGCATGACATTCGGAATTGCATGATGACCTTTGGCCTTTTCTGCTGCTTGTAATAAAACAGCATTGCTTTCAGCTGAAAAACAGCATCCTCTCTGACTCCTTAGAGTGCTGACACCACAATATCACAGTGTGCCACCCCAAAACACGAGTTCCATTTTTGTCAGCTTGTGGCCTGGCAACACTGTCAGCAAAGGCATTTTGGGTACAGCATGGATCTGTCAGTTATGTACCAATGGGAATCCATAATCCACATAACTGTCAGCTGTTTATTTGTCTTCTGTTATAAGAGTTTAAAAACAGGATTTGTCTGATTTCACATGTCTGATTTTACAAGCTTCGTGCCATGGAAAGACAAACGCTAATAACTGCAACTGAGAGCAGGAGGACTGAGAGAGTCCTATAGTGAATTTAAAGGTGAATGTTAATAATATACTGTTAATAATATGACACAGCAGTGAAGATGTGCATTGTGTTTGGGACAGTGGGTGGAGTACTTCATGCTAAAGGGAGTAAACCTGAGGGAGAGCAGGAGCCCAGCATTGCTTCATTCTCTCTCACACATGGAAGTGCTAAAGCCACTGCAGGAGACTGACTCATCAGCATCCACTGTGTAGGAGGAAAAGAATGAGAGACACAGTTTAAACTGCTCATGGGAAGAGAGGGCGAGATACTCAAGCAGGAGTATCGATGGAAATGAATAGATACATATATAAAAGATCTGACATATTTTTAGTGCTGCCTCCACACAGCGTTGTAATGTCTTTAACCTTTTACTCTGCATTTGGAGACACAGAATTGCGCCTCTACTATGTAATTAATATACGCTACATAATAGACAAACTGAAGTATAGACCCATAATCAGAAATTTTAATGGAGGGGCTATAGAAAGATTCAATCCTGCTTGAACATCAGCTATTAGCTTTCTGTGGGTGGGGTAATCAGAACTTGTCACTATGTCACATGAAAATGAGCTTATTTGTAACTTGTCCATCAGTCATTGATGAGTCTCTTTCTTATGTGTATGTTAATGAGAAAGGCTTAATCCCTAAGCGGTACCTAAAGGGCAGTTGTTTTACAAGGAACCTCAGGAAATCTAGTCTCATATATCAAACTATAGAAATTTGTGGGATTTTTAGTTTAAAACACACCTAAATTATCTTAAATGATCAACAGATGTTTTGCTGTATGTCAAAGACATGTATTGCATTGCAGAGAGTTACTGGAGTTAGCATGCTAACCAGCTAACCCTGGCCCAAACAGTCTCATAATGCCACCAACTGTGAGTCACTGTGGCATCAAGCCATCAGTCCAAAATTGCATCAGTCTGACAAAGCACTGCTGTCCCAATGCTGTATTCTAATCTCTTGTAAATCATGTTTATGGTATTGCTCAGGTAAATTAAAAAAGACGGGTAAGCGAAATGATGGCTCTAAGACCCTGACAAGCAAACATTATTAAGACCGCCTTCCACGAGAGAGAGAGAGAGAGATCAAAAGAAGTGATATAAGAGCCAAAAGTCCTAAAGAGGTAACATTGGTGTTGCTTTCCACTCATAGAGATACACTGGTAAACTGCTGCCAAAGTCAACATTGAGATGGAGGGACTGTATATTTCCCTGTTTCTTAAAAGAGAGGTGGACAATCTACTGATCCCTGTTATTTGGAATATGTATTTGACAAGTGGATCCTGTAAATACAGCTATGCCACATGTTCCACACACTGCCCTTTGACAAAATTTAATATCAGACTAATGATCCTTCATTTCCTTAAATAGGTGCACAACAAGCCCCTAAACGCCCCCCAACCTCCACCCACACTAATACATATAAACTGCCCTTGAAGGGGAAGCCCCTGATTTTTCACAATGTACACATAATTCTTTATAACTTATTTAACAAAGTGGCCAAAATTAGTCCATGTGGTTTGATGTAACCTCCCCTGTGCAGCAATCCGAGTATGTGTTTCACTACAGTGCTCCAGTTCACATTAAAGCAGTGGGGTTGGCATTGCTTAGATCTGAACCACTGAATTACATGTTAAAACTGGATGGATTTCTCATTTAAATTGCAGATTGACCTTCTTCATGCCTCCCAGCAATTCTATACTGTATACATGGCTCTGAACTAAAGCAACACTTCAGCCAAAAATGCAATTAATTAAACCAAATGGGGATCCGTTTACACAGTCTCATTTACATATTACAGCAACAGACTTAGTCCTTTAGCACTCCAGGAGAAAGAGGAATCCTTGCTGTACACTGAGATGATTTTGCCCCCTATTACACTGTCTGTGATGTAGTATAGTAGATTGAACTGGTGCGAGGTCACCCAGGTGCTGTCCAGGGTGCTGCATGACTTCTCCTGAACACTGAACCATAAAACAGTGAGAAAGACAGCAGATCTGCACCGCACACACTGCACCGTTCTGCTGCTGCTAGGCACGCACAGTAAATCCCTACAGTGTGACTGGACTCTCATCACTCACCGGCTAATATCTACTCTGAGTCCAGCTGAGAGAGTCTGTGTAAGGTTAATATTAGCGGGGCGCTGGACTGGGCCCAGCCGCTGGAGGACTGGACACGCTCCAGAGTGAGTGTCTGTTGGGGGGCGGGGGGGTTCATCTAAATGCACAACGCATACCGGCGAACACTGTGAGTCTGCGCGGACACCCAGCACCAGCACCAGCACCAGCACCAACCAGCCTTACACAAACACCAGGCCGAGATACGGAGAGATCTCATCATTACCCACCATTACTGTTCATCTCCTTCCTTTCACCCTCCCATCGTTCCCTTGAGCTCTGATACAGCTCCAGAGAAGCAGCACACCAGTTACATTCTGAGAGAGAGAGAGAGAGAGAGAGAGAGAGAGAGCGGGGAGGAAAAAATAAAGCGAGTGACAGAAAGAAAGACAGCGAGAGAGCCAGAGAAAGAGCGATAGAGTGAAAGATAAAGATAACGAAGGCAGGGAGGAAGTGGCGAGCAATAGTGGAGTAAGAGAAAGGAACAGGGAAAACAAAAAGAGAGAAAAATGAAAAACAAAGACTGCGGTAAAATATAGAGTGACAAATAGAAGGGGAAAGCAAGCAAGAGAGAGAGGCAAAGAATAGGAGCAGAGACAGAGAGAGAGAGAGAGAGAGAGAGAGAGAGAGAGAGAGAGAGAGGCAAATAATAGAAGCAGAGAGAGAGAGAGAGAGAGAGAGAGAGAGAGAGAGAGAGAGAGAGAGAGAGAGAGAGAGAGAGAGAGAGAGAGAGAGAGAGAGAGAGAGAGAGAGAGAGAGAGAGAGAGAGAGAGAGAGAGAGAGGCAAAGAATAGGAGCAGAGAGAGAGAGAGAGAGAGAGAGAGAGAGAGAGAGAGAGAGAGAGAGAGAGAGAGAGAGAGAGAGAGAGAGGCAAAGAATAGGAGCAGAGAGAGAGAGAGAGAGAGAGAGAGAGAGAGAGAGAGAGAGAGAGAGAGAGAGAGAGAGAGAGAGAGAGAGGCAAAGAATAGGAGCAGAGAGAGAGAGAGAGAGAGAGAGAGAGAGAGAGAGAAAGAGAGAGAGAGAGAGAGAGAGAGAGAGACTGCGTGTCCTGCTGAAGTCTAAAGTCAGTGGATCTCTCTCACGCCTCCTGACCGGGTGCAGACTGACTGGTTTGCGGTCTGGACGAGTTTGTATCGTCGCGTTTCCTCGCCGTTTCTGGGCTATGCTGTGGTAAGAATCCCGATTACTTACGTTTTATTCATCCCACTGAAGCGGCTCCGTGTGTGTGTGGTGGACAGCGTTAGTGTGTGCAGTCCGGTATGTCGTAACGGCGCTCGCGGACGTGCCTGCGAGCTGAACTCAGTTTGTAACCGAGCAGAGCGCGCGCTACACTGCTCAGTGGCGTGGAAGGTGGAATGCACGAGCCGGAGAAGCTGGGTCTCAAGCTGTGCTGCTGGACGGCTCGCGCTCCTGGCATTGCCCTGGGTTCACTGTGGGCGAGCTTATGGTTCAAATGGTCAGCGGGGAAGTTTGTTGTGCTTTGCATGGAACACCACCACGTACAGCTGGTACACAGAGAGAGCAGCAAGGATATGCCGATGGCTGGGCAATCGAGTAGACGGGGTAAACCGAGTGAACGCTGCGGGTCGGGGGATCAAACTTGGTCCTTGCAGTGTCCTGGGCTTTTATTAGCATTCAGGTCTGCACGCTATGAATGGACAAGGCTTCTGCAGAACGGTAGCAGCTCTAAGTTGAGGGTTTGCGTTGCAGACGACCAGCTCTGTTTTCATCTAATGAAAAGCATTTGTGCACTGAAGCGTACTAAATGCCTTAGAGTGTAGCCTGCAGGGAGAAGCACGGCAGCAGAGCCGTGCGCTACGTTTCAGTAGTCAGTGCATGAATTGCGGTTGCAGAGGGTTGATTCCCATCACCCAAACCCCACCCACACCCACTGTGAAAGAGTGCAAGACAGTCTAAGGCACAAATCAAAGCTTTCCCCCCCGAAAGCGAGATATTAGGATGTGCAATCTTGATGAAATGATCTCTCTTCATTAACATCATTAGACTTTCCTTGAAACTGTGGACCCCCTTTTACACAAGACCCTTTACTGGAAAAATAAACATTCAAATCTGTCAATAAGACATTAAGTCACATGAACACAGCTACAGTCCTTCAGTTCATGTATTTTCTCTATGACTGTGTATGTAATGCATTTTATTCACGCAAAACCAGAAGACTTCTTTTAAACATGCAATTTCAAAGCAGCTTTTATGTATAAAGTTTCATCATTTTGGGTCAGAAATGTTGCGACTGGTTGACTGTTTCACCCCAGCTTTGCTACCTGTATTGCGATTTGGGTCTGGTCTGGAAACATGCTCGTTCAGGTTAATTGCATTTGTTCAGATGACACTGATTTGTGACGTGACTTCTTCTTCATGGTTTTTAACGCTTGAGCTGGAAGTGAAAGAGCGAGCATTGGGGGGGAAATGTTGCTTCTGACCTTGTGATCTGTCATGGTGTCAGTGAATCAGAAATGAGACCCCCTCCCCCTGCTTCTGTTGCCTTGCCTGGATGAGACTGAAGCCCCTTAGGAGACCATTAAAGAGTCTGTGGTGCTTGGATGCTGTATAATACAGCGCATGTCTGTTTATTTTTTTCTGCTATCTGGTGATAAATAGATATCAACAATTAGAGAATTTATAAGCGACCTATTAATGCTTCTCGCACATCAGGGTTGAGAATGTGTTCAGGGTCTTGAGAGTCGTATATTCGTCATAATAAACAATACCTCTGAATGCGTAAAGGGGAAAGGCTAGGTTGTTATGTCTGATGTAAGACTTTAAGCTCACTCCAGCACACACCGAGTGACTAATGATTCAATAGAGGCTGTATGGCTGTAGCAATACATATATTCTGATCATCTATTGATTCTAAAGAAGATGACGTGATTCTGTCGATTCAGTGTACTGAGTAGGGATGTGAGATACAGTATATAGCATCTACACTGCTACACTGTCATATAGCTTCTCAGTGTCTGCTATATTTTTGGCTATACAAGCTCACCAGACAAACAACTAGTCATCTGTGACTGAAACATCCCTAATAGCATGTAACATCTCCACAAGCAACCATAACAGGTGCAATTTTATTTGGACTGGACAAGTTTCTGGATGTTGGCCACGTCAGTGTTCAGCCACTCTTTCATCAAATAGTGCAGTTGGGCCGGATTTGGTGGATGCCTTCCCTGGCACAATTCTGAGAATTTCCTGTAGACTGGAATTTTTGCCACTGCTCGTAGACCCAATTCATCTACTTCCTTTACACTCTGGCTTTTGGTACGCCCAAATGCAATCACTCCTTTTAGCCAATAATTAACCCCTGCTTTTAAAACGTATTGTCCACAAATCAAACAGGACATTCACTGCACTGTACCATCTCTTCTCAATCTAGGAATCTGTTGCACAATCCTGTTGGGTATTTATAGCCTCATAATCATCATGCAATGCCAACTGCAGGAGCCCAACTGCAGGAGCTCTCTACTACCACCTTAAACAAGGTGACTAATATTTTGTTGGATGAGCCTACTTGATAGATAATGAGCACTATTATATTCACGACTTGGTTTGTTCTTTTAATTAGATTTGTGTGCTTCATTCATGGGATCAGTTAACTGCAATCTGTTTAATTTGCCAACAAAGTGGTTTGAGATTTTATTGTATCAGGAAAGGGAGTGTGTTACACCAACACAGTTGCCTACTTTCCTACATTTTACTTGTTTTGGCAATAGTTGTCTTAAAAGAACAGTTTAAAGTCCAGAATGTGTCTCTGATTAGTTAATGTTTTCATTGACTTGCATTAAATTTAAATTAGGTTTTTGCCCTCTGCTGTAAAAGTTGCAATTTGAAAGATACATGGTTTTCTTTGGGCAGCAATGATATATGAATTCACATTTAAAAATTGGGTACTGATCATTACGATATGGTACCTTGACAGTTTACAGTGTATCGGAACTCATTATACTGAATTATATTAATACCACCCAGCGCTAGTATCTTCTTTGGTTTGTGTCATTAAATTCAACTTCTGATTTATTTTTAGAGCATTTTACAGAAAAAAAGTGTTACATTATACATTAATAACCTATGAAAACTCAACAGATGTTAAATGATCGCTTACAAATCAAATTTGCATCATGTCCTTAGATTTAAACCGTGATATGGCACCTAAAAATTGGAGAAACATTAGAGAAACAATACTATAAATAAATACTATAAAGAATATTTGAATACATATACACATTACATATTTGAAAGCACTAGTAATAATTTGGCCGAATGAAGAGCAATAATGTCATTTACATTGTGATTAATGCTGTAAATGATGCTGGTGGGCTCCATGGGTTTACAGTGCAGGCTTTGGTCTTTATATTTAGATTTTAATCCCTTGTTGATCCCACAGTGGGGAAATTTAGTCTCCGCATTTAACCCATCCATGAAGTGAAACACCACAAACACACTCACTAGTGAACACACGCACTAGGGGGCAGTGAGTACACTTACCCGGAGCGGTGGGCAGCCTATCCAGGCACCCGGGGGGCAGTTGGGGGTTAGGTGCCTTGCTCAAGGGCACCTCAGTCGTTACTGTAGGCTCAGGGAATTGAACCGGCAACCCTCCGGTCACAAGGCTGGTTCCCTAACCTCCAGCCCACGACTGCCCGTATATTTGGTTGTAATTAAATCAGAATCAGCACCAGAATAAAACACTCCTACTTGGTGCGGCCCTACACGGTCAGAAAAAAATAATTTATGTACGTAGATTGTGCATTCATTAAGGTACAAACAGTGTAAATATACCTTCAAAAGAGCAACATTGGTTTTAGGGTCCAATTGCATACCTTAATTGCGTATCTAAAACACAACATAAAACAATTTAAAACGTGCAATAACAATGGATTATAGTACAGTCATGTTACTTACCTATTTCGAACAAGCCTCTGGGCCCTATATACACTCAGCTCATGTAAGACCCCTACACATTACATATAAGTGCCATTCAGATTGCACAGGCAGAAAAGAAGGTCTAAAGACAAAAGAAATAAATCACACTACAAACCCCACAATACAGGGCGGAGGTTGAGCCCCAATGTTTGCTGTACCACTCAGTTTAATGAAGTTATTTGGACCTGACCCAACTGCTGACTGTAATCTGTTTTGAACTGAGAGGATTCATTTGCGTTATTGGATATTACCGTTTAAGGTTTGTATTTCTGAAAAACTATATACACAGTTCCAGCTTTTTGTATTCTGACCAGTTAGTATATAATCATTTATTTTCCTGACTGTCTGGGATGATTCAGTTAATGATGTACTGTGTACAAACATAATGTGAAAACTGTTTAAGAATCCAGAACAGTGCCTTAAGATCTCGCAATTGATGCTGATGCCCATAAGCGCCATGGCTTTACTGATGCAGTAATGAATCTGTTGGGTGGAAAAGAGTAAAAACCCAAGAGATTTGTTAGAGTTTGTGTTTCAGTAACTAAAAGCAAACAAATGAACCCTGTGGGAACACTGTCTAACCACATACTGCATTAACACCGGTGGCCAAAAATATATCACCCATAATTAACACCTCTAACAGTTCTGTATATATAAAGGCTTATATTTATTTTCAGGTAGAACCGTTTAAGAGGCTCGCGTGACCCTGTTTTTGTAGTTTAACAGTCGTTTGTCTCATGCATTTGTTCCCTGCACTTTTCCATTAATCTGCAGACACTGCTGAGATCTGGAAAACATCAGTTATTCAGGATTCAATACCAGAGCGGAGACTCTGATGCAGTAGATTGAGTCAGGTGGCTCCTCCAGTCGTAAGAGAGGAAGCATGGTGATCAGGCCGTTGTCCACGTTAGTCTAAGGCTAACCCACCCAATGTCAATCCTCCATCACTGTTCTTTAGATGCTTCAGATTAGAGTGGCAGGTGATTGAGATGCCTTCCTTAATGTTCATTTAATCATATTGCTGTTAATCACTTTCATAGCACTTAAATCTGCCGATAGAGACACTTTACCGGGTTACTACCTCTGAGACTGTCTGCTACAAGCTATTGTCGCAAAGATAAAGATGCTTTTATTGTTTGAAAATAGGTAAAAAAAAAAACAGTTTGGATGTTTGCTGGGTTGCCAGTTAGTTGACTGTGCACTACCCTGTCCTGCTTTGGCATTAATAAGCCCAACATTTTTAGATCAGTCCTGGAGATTCATGAGCTATTTAGATTATCACTGAAGTATCACTGAAGTATGTATGGGCTGAGGTATGATGGGCTAATGTCTAAACAATGGAACAGCAAACCATTCTTAGATGTTTTATTACTGAAGGAAGATTCTACAGGAATGTACCAGTCGTTTATTATATTCGTTTACACAGTGTGTGATGATGTGTTGAACATATCAACTCTGTTTGGGATGTAAGGAAACAAGTTTAATAAGATGCTGGCCTAGTTCTGTAAATGTGACCCAACTGTCGTAACTGCATCTTGCTGTTACTTGTCTCACAGTTACGATCTATGTCCACAAAACAGCAGGCTTTTCTTCAGTTTACTCCCTTCAGAGCTTCTTGTTTTGCTGCTCGTACCCTGTTGCACCTTTTGGACCACAAATTGCCGTCTCCCCTGGAGATCATCCATTTCTGGCTTTGTTTGGGTCATTGGTCTTTAATTAAATGGCTTACAGAATAATCTGATTCACCTAATCAAATTACCAAAGTCAAGTATACTTACAAGGCCATGTAGCTAACCAAATCACCAGAATCTGTTTAGTGGCATAGGGTTACATTATATTAGCCTTGTGTATCCACTGCTAAATTAAAGAAGCGACTCTTGGACAACAAGCTTATAGTAACTGATTGACTACATGTCGGGTAAACCTTTCCTTTGAGACTAATTGATCATAGTCTTAAAGTATTAAATTATAGCTTGGGTTCTTTCTTTAGAAAAACATGGCACAGTTATTGTTCCAGTTTTAGTTAAATTTATTTAATTAATTGATTAATTAATTCATTTTGTTTAATTATTATTTTGCTGACATTGCTTTTGAAAGGTTCTTGTACACAGAGGGGCTAGCAAGGCTTCATTTACACTGCAGGGAAATCCTAAAATCTGAATTTGAAGTCACCTAAAAATTTTCAGATTTGAAAAGACTCATGCGGTTTAAGTGTTTTTTGATAGGGGTGGCCTGAATACCATTTTTTGAGCTCTGGAGATTCGGCACCAAACCGACAGGGGTGTTATTTAATAATAAATCCGTTTGTTAAGCCGTGGCACAGTGACTTTCATGTCCAAGTTGCAGCCTTTACTGCCTTGGCTCTTATTTGCATAGACCAAAAAACCTACTAATTGTGTTATCAGTGTAGTGCTTTCCTTCCCAGACAGCATGAGGATGGCTGGCCCAATGCTGACACTAGCGATCTGCAATAAGCCAAAGGTGGCCCGCATATTTAGGACATGCATTTGGCCCACATGTTCCAAAACAGATCTGGTCCATTTCTGACTCCTATACGGCAGAGTTGCCTACTTTTGGCTGACGTGACCCTAATCTTGTGCATATGCGACCCTCATCATACAACCGAGAACTGCTGTCAACTCATGTGGCAAGCAGCTAGATTTGGGGCAGAACAAATTTCCTACCCGGGTTATTATGGGAAAGAGAGAGAAGAACAATTGTCTGTTGATAAGGTGATGAAGGAAGCATGTTTGGTGCATCAGACCTCTAATGTTAACTAGCCAGCTAACCTAGGTAAGAACCTACTGGCAAAGCCAAACTGGCCCATTGCAGATGCTCTTGATATAGTCTGTGTATTTTTAGGGTGTTTCAAGATAGCTAGCTATTCAGCTAAGGCTAGTTGTATTCACATTAGTTGGGCAGTGCATAAAGCATCTGACAACTGGAACACAAAGATGTGGATTTGTTGCAAGACCCTATAAAACCCACAGCCTAGTGAAGGGTATTTACAAAGAGACAAGTTTACATACCAGTAGGAGCTAACATTGCATAGCACTGCCAGCAACCTTTGGTTTTGCTTCATTGGTTTGAGAATACTAACTTAATACAGCCATTCCTTATATAACCACAAACAAAGCACCAGAACGATAACTGAGTAGTTTCATTTTTGTCTTGATTTAAACAAGGAACCCAGCCACACAGTACAGGTGTGTACATGGACGTGTTAAATGTCTGTGAAAAGTTTAACCGGCTCTGCGTTTGTTATTTTGTCATTCTTTTTCCACCAACAACCTGAACTGAATTGTGATGCTGTGAGTGTATGTTGCAAATTAAAAACAAATACCTACTCAACAAACGAATGCCCGAATGCCTGAATATTTAGGCCTAGCTCAGTTCTAGCTTTTGCTACTCAGACTGAAGAAAATCAGTCCTGCTTTAATAGGATATGCAGAAAAATCTGAGAGAAACTTCCTATCTGAGCAAGACATCAGGAGGTTACATTAGTCATCAGATTATGAAATCAACTCGATTTTTTAATAGTTGAACACGCCCCACATGTACTGTAAGCACATTCCTATGTATGCATGTGTACCCATACACACACATACACACTCACAGTTATACTTTGTTTCTAAGCTTCGTCATCTACCCTGCTTTTTGTGTATTCAGCACTTTTGTTTCACAAACTCTGAGTGTCCATACAGATTTCGCTTATGTCCCTTTGGTGCAATAAGGCAATATGGCTGTTTCCCACTGCTGACAACCTGGGCAAATGATTTGTGCGGGTGTCAAATACTCACAATGCAGCACAGTGGCCTGCTTTAATAACCACAATCCATTATACTCACTTGAGTGGCTTGTGCTACAGTAATTCAAGTCACCCCATGCATTCCCCAATGATTTAAAGGAAAGAGAGAGAGTGAGATAGAGGGAGAATTCTTTGGAGAGATATACGAATTTAAACATCGCCAAAGACGCCTTTACATAATAAACAACAAATATCTGGAAGTGTACACAGTCTTCTACTTGTGTGGTCCTCAAACGTTGTTGATCAGCCAGTGCTTTCTGTCAGCATGTCTTCAACCCACTTAGACCACATCCCAGGGTAAGGTTGTGCAGATTTAGCAGTTTGGTTTAGGACACAGTTTAACTTATTGTGAAGTATATACACACTATAGATTATGTTCATGACTTCTGTTTTCTGTTTGTGTATAACTGTTCATCTGCAATCAATCTTAACAATTAGTCGTCAATCGCATACACAGCTAAGCATCCATATGTCAAGGAAACAAACGCAAGCCTGAAGGGGAGGTGAATAGCAGTATCTTGGAATTTGGCACAACACCAGTTTGTCTAAAATGCCTGACCCTTTCAGGTACATGGTGTTTTGTGGAGTTAGACTATATAAGTCCTCAACCACAGTGGACACCTCTCACTGTAAACCTCAAAACATGCAACTGAACTGTACCAAACCGGACTGAACAGCTATTTGCACTCTGCCTATTTGCACACCTGTACAGATGTTCTCATTCTGTAAATATTCAGGTCGTCTGTAACTTTCTATTTTTCAACTAAATCTGTTTCACATCTCTCAGCTTCTTCAACTCTTTATTACCTTTAGTACTTTTTACTTTTTTAATTTATCCCCTACCCTATTTATTGTTTAGTGTAATTTTCCTTTAGTTTAATACTGTAAATAATCTGTGTTCTGTGTTTTTGTTACTTGTCATACGTGTTGCTCTTACCAAGACAAATTCCTTGTATGTGTAACATACTTGGTGAAATAAAGAGATTCAGATTCTGATTCTGATTCTGATTCTGATAATAATAGAAGATTAAAAACCCCAAACAGCACTAAACTGTATTTACGTGTCAGTATCTGTACCAATACTGAGAATCTTAGTGCAGCACGCATTAACAGTTCATTTAACTACCAGTAATGATAAAATCTGGAAACTGGCTTCAGGGGATTGGTTCATCCCATTTTTAAATCCTTCTTTTTATGTCTTGCAGGTGTAATGCTGTGATTTTAATATTTATTTTTAACATATATAAAAAAATAGGGATGTACCATTGGGGATTGTAAGCTAATTCCAACATCCAGTATTTACCATGTACATATCTGCTGATGCAGAAGCTAATAGTGACACAGATACGTGGACATTTATAAAATATATAAATGGCTTCCCTCTGGAGTAGTGTTAAAATGAAACACTGTTTATATGAAGGAATAAATTAAGTAAAATTAAAAAGAGGCAATTTTTGCACAGTAGCTCAACATGGACCAAACATCTGGAGTATAATAAATGGAACATTAATCAAATCCAAACATCTTATCAGTAGCATTTCACAAGTTTTGACTGTGCCATCAACAGGTGGTAGAAGTCTGACGGAAGACTGACTGAGGGAGGGAAACAGAGCTGGAGTTCTAGGCGGCTTCTGAAGGCCAAAACCCTTTGTGATAACTATGCTGGGACTGAAGGCTGGCACGTTGTTGCTCCGATAAATGTGAAGGATGTTTTCAACTGGATGTTTGCAAACTGCTGCTAATGCAACATACTACAACATACAACAGCCAACAGATTCCCAGTTTGTTCCACTTAGTAAATATCTGAATACGGACACATGCAAGGTGTTTAAGTGGAGATTAGCCACCTTTCTCCAGGTGTTCAGTCTGCTTCAGCCTAGTAAGCCTGTAATAGACAGAAATGTAATTCCACATGCTAATGTTAATCCCTGTCTCTCTTTTCCTAAAAAATAATCAGCAGGATAAAAATAGCGGTGGAGACTTCAGTGTTTTAGCGCAGGATTGGCCGGCCATATCTGGCATTAACACACTGTAATGAGATTTAGGAGAAATATGAAGAACTGAGGGCAGGAATCCATGTTATGACTTCTCTTTTGACAGATCTCCTCCATCCGTGAGGATGAAGACAGATACTTCCGCTCCATATGCCCTTGCTCCATTCGTCCTTCTCTCTGTTATATCCTACTGATTTTACAGCTCCACTAGGGATAGTTTTTCTCCTGCTCATTTTAGGGCGTGTGTGGGCCCAGTTTATTGCTTTTTATTCTTTCTTTCTTTCTTCCTTTCTTTCTTTCACAGTTTTTGTATTCACATAGACACATCTCATTTTCAAATATCAGCCTTATTCATATGCCATCATTTTATCCCCACCACATTTGCGCTGAAGTTTATGATGCAAGAGGCTTGGCCAGACGCTTGCAGTTAAAACTAGGTTAGGGGATTTAATACAAAAAGGGGAATGCAAAAACAGAGCCAAAATACAGTCCAGAGTCAGAACCAGATACTGCAGACATTAGCCAGGTGAAACATCAAGCGAGCAGTCAAAAATGGAAAAAAGCTAAAAATACATTGAAAATCAACAACAAGAAAACACTAAGGGCAAATCCAAAAATCGAGAAGAGAAAAACAGGCCATATTCAAACATGAGAAAGGCAAACGATGACAGAAAATATGGGATCTGGGTCCTAAATATATATATATATATATATATATATATATATATATATATATATATATATATATATATATATATATATATATATATATATATATATTGTATATTATTGCTGTCTAAAGAAAAATAAGTATTTCCAAAGTGGCAGCTTCACAGGAGAGGGCACAAACCTAATTTAATTTTAATGCAATGGAACCCAATTTTTTTCCATATGACTTTGAGCCATTTCCTTTTGGTCCATCATGAAATTCTCACAGTGAAAAATTCTATAGTGTAAACGGCAGCTGCTGTGTTTAATTGATGCATAAGAGTAAAAACAGACAAAAATGAAGACACATGTTTATAATTGAACAGCGAAGACATATATCGTCGCTGTCCAATAAAAAACATGTATCTCCATTTTTGTCCATTTTTACTTTTATGCATCATTTGAAAATAGCGCTGCCGTTGATACTGTGTGAGATTTGCATGATGAACAGACCAACTGAAATGGCCCAGAAGTGCTCGGACGGACGTCTGGTTCCATTGACTTATATTAAAATTAAATGAGGTTTTTGACATCTCCTGTAAAGTTGCCATTTTGGAGATACTTGTTTTTCTTTGGACAGCGACGATATATATATGACTATATATATATATATATATATATATATATGGTCATAAAGAACATGACAGAGTATCTGTGAGGCAACCTCGATCATTGGGTACGCTCTATGAATTCTCCCCACGCACCCTCTAGCAGCTGATGAATGCACCGTAGTCAGCATGGCTCCAGATACCTGAGTCAACCTTCCAGGGCCGTCTGCTGTCCGTGCTGCACTCTGGATAAGATCATATCATAATAATAATGTGACTCGACTTTGTATATTCCGTTTTTACTAACAGATCCCTGTAAAACTTACACACTGCTCCTTTAACAACAAAAAATAAAAGGTGCACCATCATCAAAAGTTCACTCTCTATATAAAGAACAGCCGCTGAGAAACAAAAAATGTTAAAAAGTTGAGATGGTTTTGATAGTGACAGATCATAGCAGAATATTATATGGGGATATGCTGACATAACTGAATAATACCATTTCATTTTCAGAGGAGCTGAGCTGGCATTACACGATACGTCTAAATGTCCAATAGGCCTCAGTGAAGAGAAGCCTATTAGGTATTTTTGTGCTGTGGGAGCCGTGGGGCCTTTTATAGCCGTTACTGGGCAGTGAAAAAATGGCCTGTTGGCAGGTTGGATGGGCATGCCTCATTACCTCTGCAAAGTCATTTGGAGTATGGCGCTGCCCTCAGGAGTGTTAAGATGGCCTGCTTGATTTGTCCTTGTTTACCGTGGTGTGGTAGTTTATTTAACAGTGTTTTAGATGGAGGGCCCTTGTGGATTATTCTGTGTTGTTCTTGTTTGGAATGCGTGAACCCAAGCCGAACAAATATCCAGACTAGTTTCACTGACTTCCAGCACCACTAGTGCAACCAGTGCTCTTACACTAATGACACCACTAATTATACACAACCCAGAGAACAGTGCTGTGTTAAATTAGAGATGCGTTCTGCTACTACTGAGCCTGAAAATGCAGAATATGCTGGTGTTTAGTCTGCTCATGGAGTGGCGTGCTAAGTAGAGAGAGTGTGTGTGGCATACAGCCTTGGTGTTACTGACAGCTGGACACACATGTTTAAACTTACAGACGCCACACACTAAACATGTGTGAAGTCAGTTCCCCAGGAACGCCGCCTTCATGTTGGTTATGTTTCTACTTTTTAATAATTATCAGCCCTGCGCTCACTGAATGTGGAAGATTCCGCTGCTTTAAAAGCTCTGGCTTCTGGAGCACTTTGAGCCATGATCTGGGGAATCCCCTGTTTTAAATGCACCATTCGCAGAAGAACAGCAAATATTTGGTGCTGTAGTGATCAGGCTTTATGCTGATGTATCAAGGAATCTGACAGATAAACAAGTATCAGTGTATTTAGAAATCTAAGCAACAGAAAGGAAAGTCATGTATTCTGAATGTGAATATAAAGGAGCGAGAGAGAGGGGGAGAAAGAGAGGCAGAGAGAGGAGGAGTGTGTGTAAAAACTGACAAAAAAACAGCGCAGTGTGCTACATTTATACACACACACACCCACACGCATTTCACTGTGTGCTCCAGTGTGTGCTGCTGTGCTCTGGAGGCGTAGCGGGGGGATTTGTCAGCAAGTCAGTTTCATTACACCCACCAATTACAGCAAGAGCAGTGATTTCACTGCAGCTGCTGCAGCTTTCTCCCTCTACTGCTCCATTACATCTTCATCCATCCATCCATCCATCCATCCGGCCATCCATCCATCCATCCATCCATCCATCCATCCATCCATCCATCCATCCATCCATCCAGCCAATCAATCAGCTATTAATTCTTGGATGAATGGATGAATAGATAATGGGTATTTGGATTGATGGATAGATGGATGATACTGTTGGGATAGCTGGGCGAATAACTGGGTGGGTAAATTAATAGATGGATAGGTGAATGGAAAATGGATGGATGGATGGATCTCTCGAATTGCTTTCCATTTCCATCCATCCATCCATCCATCCATCCATCCATCCATCCATCCATCCATCCATCCATCCATTTATCCATCCATCCATCCATACATACATTCATCCATTCATCCATCCACCCATTTACACATCCCCTTTACTGATTATACAATCACTTTGGTCCATTTATTGGATATTTATTTATGTTTATTGGATAAATGAATGGATGAATGATGAATAAGATGAGCGGATAATTGACGGATGGATAGATGAAAAGATGACTGAATGGATGGAAGGAAGTGTTTGAATTTGGATGATGAGTAAATTATTCTGTAAATGTGTTCATTAAATTGATTTAATCTATTATGGGCCTAAACCACTTTTATTTATAACCACCTTATTTAATTGAGCAGCCAGTTTAGCTACATAGATGAAAAAGTTTTACATTTCATTTTCAGGACATATTTCATTTTATAGTCCTAAACATTTAGGACTATTTTTAAGCATAGAAATTTAAGGAAAAACATGGAATATCATTTGTGCACATGTGTAAGTGGTTTGTATATTTTGAAGAACATCTGAAATGTAAAACTGAATTTGATCCAATGAATATTTAACAACAACAACACCGTTTTACCACATCATTTTGTTTTCAAGATCCAACACCTCCCCCCATTAGGACTGGTGTGTTTAGAATGGCACTGAATCAGTTATTATCCCCAAGCAGCCACCGTGTAGCCATCTGAGCTGCATCAGTGCAGCTGTGCTCTACCAAGCAAGACTGTGCAGTTGGGTCTCAGATGTGCTTCACAACTTAAATCTTGTCATATCTCGGTCATGCTCAGATGCGATGAACAGTTAAAGATAGATCAGTAATGATAGGGGGATTCTTGTTGCTGTGTTGTGTGGGAGTGTGTGTAATCGCCAGGATAACCAAGTGTTAAGCGTTTAGCTTGACTGCCATGAGATCATTCCTGCACTCCCACCAGCACCTGGCATCTCTGCCGCTTGATCACTTAGTGATATTATTTGAGTTCACGCACCCACAGAGGCAACAGGAGTACACAGGAAGTCCAGGATTTCATATTGTTCTCCTAATACTTTAAAGGGCCCGTAACACAGCAAAGATATTTTCCTTTTTGAAATAGAGACTGTTTGTGTTCTATGTCAAAACTGTTACAGTTACACTGGTGAAAGTGTTACAACAGACTCGGAAAAATCCGGGTCCTGGTCCCAAGTGTTAGCCTGCACTAAACAGGGTAGCCAATCAGAAAAGAGGTAATTTACATATAGCCGTTTTAAAATCAGGTTGGTAAATGTTGATGTGAAATTATGAATCATGACAGTTTTTCTGTATGGGTCAGGAAACCATACTGGTTAAAATGTTTACAAATGTCAAATATAAGGAGGATTTAGCATAGAGGCCCTTTAAATGCTTTGCCAATAACATAATGTTCCCATTTATTTTTACATTTACATAAAATGTACTATCATTCATCATTCTCGATACACAATCATAACATCTGTAGTGAATAAATGGTTTTTGTGTTTCAGATTCAAAGATGATTTGAAGAACCACAGCAGCATTCCTGTGAGCTTGTTTATCACCTTGGTTTCCTCTGGTCATCAGTGGGACAGAAGACATCTGCGCCTGAGATAAAATGGCTGACACAATGAAAACAGGGCTGCTCTTAGCACTTACTCTGCTTCCTCTGGTAAGTACCATTCAGTTGATCACAAAACTGCTGGTTATTGTACTGAAACTGTAGATGGTATGAAATAAAACTCATCAACACAAAGTTTGATTGACAGCTTGCCTTGTTGACAGTGAGTATGCAGATTCATCCAAGACGTCGGTTCAGAGTTCATGTTAAAGAGTACAAGGGGGAACCTTTAGGCTAATTCATTTTCAGTTCTAGGTTTGTTTTAAAACTTCTAATTTTGATAACTTTTGTAATTATAATTATGAGCTTAAAATGATAAAGTTATTGATGCATTTGCACTTTTGATTGCTATAGTTTACATTATGATTATGAGCCTACATTATCAATAATAATATACATGAATAATATACAATAATAATAGTAATAATAATAATAATTGTACTGTTTGTTTTGTTTTTAACAATATTAAGGATAAAGAAAAATCAGGGATCTGGCTGATGCATGCGTCCTTGAGGTGGTAAACTGGTCACACTGATAACCAGTTGTTCACCTCAAACATGCATGTATTAACCAGAGGCTTGTTTTTTTTCCTTTCTAAAAAGCTGGACTATAAATAAATATCATACTTACATACTTCCGTCTGTGGCTGTGCATGAGTTCATGGTACAGTAGCAGAAGCTCAGAGCCTGTATAAAAATCTGATTGAAATGTTTGATTTGATTCAGAATCTTTCAATGCAGAATCATGATGCATCCCATTCATAACGCTAAGGACATGCAGCGGCACATGGAGCTATTGCTGGAGTTTTCCCTATGCCAGAATCGTACCTGCTGATACAGGGAAAACGAGCTTTCCAGTTGACTGTTCCAATTTAAATGCGGCTGCCGGTGTACATCGTACACGAATACTCTGAATTGCAATTGCATCTCAAAGTATGCACACTCATGTAGGAAATGTTGCACACGCAGAGTTTTATTAGGAGTTTCTGTTTAGCATGTGGAGTTGAGTCAAGTTGAGAATACACTCTTGTGTCATAATGCTGAAATATCTCACCCCTAAATAAGGGTCTGTTAATGAGACAGAGGTGTTAAATATCCTGAGGGAGAGTGTGGTGATACAGCACTGGCAGAGAAAGGGAGTGAGAGAGAGGAGGTGGAGAGAGGGAGAGAGAAAGATATTGAGAGAGTGAGAGTGAGAGAGAGAGAGAGAGAGAGAGAGAGAGAGAGAGAGAGAGAGAGAGAAAGAGAGAGAGAGAGTGAGAGAGAGTGAGTGAGAGAGAGAGAGAAAAAAAGAGAGAGAGAGATTGAGAGAGTGAGAGAGACTTCAGGCTGTCAAAACATTCTGTGTTTTATGTCAGGTTATGTCACCTTGCAGTTCTCTGCAGCTCACACACCTCAGCCATTTTGTTTCTGGCAGTGTGCCATCTCCAGCATGCCTGCTACTCCTCTTCTGACAGAGGAAGAGAAAAGCCTTGTTTTGATAGAAACTAGGGACAGGATCACACCAACACACACTGAGATCATTTTAATCAGTTTACCATCAGTAATACAGGATTCACTAAATCCTTCATATTTCTTTATGCCACTTTCCGCCCTGCTATGAAATGTGAGTATGAAAGCTTAAGTTGGAGAGCTAGAATTCTGCTTTAAGCTAGACTTCTCTTGGTGAATAGAAGTAAAGAAGACTGAGGAACAGGGAGAAGGTGGCTGGGAAGGTCTCCAGTAACCTGTTTCAGCAAGGCAGTTCACATAGTAACTCAACTTTGAATCTGAGTAAAACAATGCCTGAGTTTCTGAAGAAGTTGAGTTTCTTGTTTGGTTTGGTGTTTTTCCTAAAGGTACTAGGTCACAGCTAATCACAAATGTGCAGCTGGGGTCAGTCAAAAGTCATGCTCAAAATTGATATACCAAGATGTAGTCCTTGCTACTGTACTGATACAGCATTAAATGCTATGTTGGCAATTTAAAAAAAAACAGTTTCGTGGTGCAGTGCACAATAAAGCCAATAGGGGGCAACACAGACGCAAGACACAAACCACATATGACTCAAAAACAAACATGGATAAAAACACTGCTCAATTCTATCCACCGCTGACAAAACCAAACCAGAAATTCTATGTACGATGTGGTCGTATAGCTAATAAATGAATATCTGAATAGTCAAATATTCAGGTACAGCCCAGGCAATCTGTATCATCTTACGTCATATGATGAGGTTGTAGGCAATTTCTAGCTCTAGTTAGCCAGTAAAACAATTTCAAAGTAAAAAATGTTTACATTTTTTCAAACGCGTGACGTATTTTTCAGAATTTTCTCAGGATTTATGCAACATCAGTTTACCAGACAGAATATCAGTCACCTTGCGTTCTAAAGATGGTTGGAACTTTGGACTCTTGCAGATGGCACTGCATGAGTATGATCGGGCTATGCACATGTGCAGGGTGTGTGGCGGGATTCATAGATTGAGAAGTGAATGTCTAGTTTGATGTGTGGTAAATGGTTCGCTAAGCAGATGTTAATGACTGGCTAAAAGAAGTGATTCCCATTGGTCATACCAAAACCCATAGTGTGAAGTACGTAACTGAATTAGCTGGTGTATGGAAGTGTATGGTTCATATAGGTCTACCAACAGTGGCACAAATCCCAGTCTACAGGAAACTTTACTCGGAATGGTGCCAGGGAAGGCATCCACCACATCTGGTGTTGTTCATGTTTGTGGAGGTATTTCACGCTATAAAGTATTTCAGTCACATGTGACTCATTTTTTGTCCAGTAAGCTTCTTTTAGAGAGGACATAGGCTACATAAAATAATACTTAAAATAAATCAGATGAGACAAATGTGATTATTTTCATGCATCTGAAAGCCGTACTGCGTCTAACTGTATTGATGATCATGATACATGCGGTCAAGCCAAGTTGGTTGTGATTTGTTTAAAGTTAATACTATTCTCTCTGGCTATTCCATCAGAAATAACTCCTGTCTAAACTGCATTTATATTTCATAAAATACTGACTACATATAACAGTATATATTCATTCATAATGTCAACTCATTCATAGATCATTAATCGATAACCGACCCGACCTTACTACACACAAACCAGTTCTTCCTCCACTTGCTCCACTTTCCGCACCACAAGAAGCAGAAGAGCACACGTCCGTGGACACGTTTACGTCACCCGCAGGCTGGCACCAAACAAGGCTCTGGCATCCAATGAGCTCTGGCACCAGACGGGCCAAATGTAAACTGAGCAGGAGCCAGCACAGTTCTGCTCGACTGAGTGCTTCAGGCAATCAGGGACAGGCCATTCTCTCTCAGGGCTGTGTGTGACCACTGCAAGCTAACTGTTCTCCCTCAGATCGCTCTCCGTCATGTTAATGCTCTGTTGGAATCTCATTCTGGGATTTAAAGACTGTTGTACACTTGGTCCTGCTTTTAGTTTATGTCCATGTTTAGTCCATGTTTCTTCTGAGATATGAAAGTGTTGTGAGCTCAATAGACAATCCAGTGGCCTAGTTGAGTCAAGTGGAATTCTAAAAGCAGTTTGTCCAACCTATAAACCTAAATTCTCTTTTTATAACATTACCACTTTGGAAATGCTGCATCAGGTTTTCTGTTATGATTATTTAATATCTTTGTGCAAGCGAATTGGAGATTTTAGAGTTTTGAAGCTCCTTAAGGAAGAAAAGACCTGTGACTGTATGTCAGGGATTAAAGTGATGAAGTGCTGTGTTAAAGGTTGTAGTGTTTGGGCATGTTTTGAATTCAGGTGGCTGTAGTTTGTATTCAGGACTTACTGTGGGTATTTTAAGCCTCTTATAAAGGGATGTCTTAACTGAAGCAAACTTCATAACTTAAAAACAAGTCATAACTGCGTTACTGAGAGTGAAAACACATCTAGATGGAATCTGTTTTGCAATGAATGTCTAATACAGTCACATAACCTTTCATCCCAAATCACAGGTCAGGCAGGTCAGTCAAGCATATCTCTTTATCATGCCTGCTGGTTCTCTGTTCACTCCTGATCTCCTGGACTCCATTTCCCATAACCCACCACCTGATGACATCACTGTCATATGCTAGCCATCTCCCAATCCCATTCAGTTTTCCAGATCCGAGTCACTCGAGTATTGATCACACACCTGATGTTAATTTAGAACGTTTGTATAAATGCTCCTCTCACACACTGCTCATTGTGAAGTACTGCCACTCTGTGCTTACTGAGCGGTTCTCTCTGTGATTTCTCTTGTTTGCTGTGCTGGTTTTGACTTTATTCTGATTCTCTGATTTACTCTTTTGTCTTTGCCTTTTTGGTACTTTTGCTGGGCTGATTGTTTTGCCTGGTTTTAATGTCCGCCTGTTTTCTTACTCTGACTCTGCCATGCCCTTCTGTTATGTCTGCCTTTCTTGTGTTGCTGCTGCGTTTGAACAAATCTGTTGAACAAACATTTCTTGATTTGATTTTTGCTCAGTGCTCATCACAATCTGTTTGTCCATCAACACACCTTTGTTTCTACAAAGCTATGTTGTTGCAGCAGATGCAGTATGAGGCTGAGCATTGTCTTCCTGAAATAACCATATACTTCCCAGAAATATTAAATAGGCTGTATTTAAAATTTCATACTACATACTACTTGCGTACTAAGTGTAGCTAAAAGTAGTATGTAGTATGTAGTATGCAACCGTATTGTAAACTTGTTGTGCACTGAAGACACTTGACTGGTGTGCTACTTTTCTACTAAGTTCTAGTATATGGGGGAGCTATCTTAATGGTGTACTGCATCCCATCATGCACTGCACTTCACCAGCTTTCAGCCTGCTTCAGTCAAAGATAATAATAGTAGCAAATAGTAGTGAAGACAGCCTACTCCGAATAGAAATTTGAAGTAGGCTATACAGTGTGCAGTAGTAGTGAGCCATTTTAAATACAGCCATTGTCTTGAAATGAGGATATTACCTACTACAGTAGTATGCACTGTCTACTACATACTGTCCCGTGTGTGTTGTATTTCGTGTTAAAACTGCACCTCTAAAGTGAATTCACCTTTGATTAAACTTCAGGTCGCATACTGCAAACAGCAATGTCATTCTAAAACCCCAATATACATGTCTGTGTGAATAGTAACTTCACACATATGCAGGTCAGCCACACCGTGGTCACTGATGCCCTACCCTGTACCATGACAGAGATTAGCCTAGCTTTTGCACCTTTCATTGATAAAACTCTGGGTGGTATCTTACAGTTTGGAGAACTTGACATCTGTTTTTCCCCAAAACAAAATTCCTAAATGTAACCTCAACTGACCTCAGCACACTAATTTTCTCTTCCACTTTCTTTCAGACCATCTGAGATCAGCACAGGCCAAGAGATATCTGTATTGGTTCTGCTTCTAGTTTAATTTCTTGATCCTGCAGCAGACTGTGGGATTTCCGAAGTGCTTCAAAGCCCAAGTGGCTATAATGAACACAGTAGCATGATGGTTTTTAATGCAGTGCTGTTTGAGGGCTCATAGGTCACGCACATTCAACAGTGGTGTCTGGCCTTGTCCTACTCAGATTGATTCCCTGATTCCTTTCCCACTCTTTTGTACGGTAGATGATGAAAGACGTCTTTGCAGTCTTGCTTTGAGAAATGTTCTTGTTGAAGTGTTTAACAGTTCTTTTATGCAATTTTCCACCTCTGCTTGAAAAGACTGAGCATTTGATGGGCTTTAATGCTCATTCCTAATATTCTCACCTGTTACCAGTTCACCTGATTATTGTGGGATGTTTCTAAGTGTAACTTTCACTTTTATTTTTTCCCTTTCAAACTTGTTTATCCCCTTTCACTATGTTTATATCTAGAAACCATAACAAAACAATTTGGTTAGACAAGATATTCCAAGTTATGTCTTTGTAGTTTTGCCAGTTAAACAAACTTAAAAAAAATAATCAAATCACCTGGAGTACCTGGAAGTCAATCTGTCCATGTGACTGATTTTCCTTTTCAGTTTATCTAGAAATGTCCTTAATGGCTGAGAGCTGTTGGCAGGTTCTACTTTCCATTTCTCACTCCTATTAAAACTAGCTCAATCAGTTTGTATTATTTTCCATCTTATTACAGATCAGTAAGCCTTAGAATGTAATAAGCCTGGTAATTAAATGAGTTTCTACATCAACACATGCTTAGATGAGTCATAAAATCTTCAAAAAGTGCTGTGAAAGCTGTAGAGAGGGTGAAAAAGAGTGAATGAGAGAGCAGGGAAGAAAACAGGTAAATATCCTTATTTGAGTAGATCCATTGTTGTGCAGCAGTGAATCACACCATGTGTTCATGATGGAAATCAGCTGTGTGATGCTGCCAGGTTGGGGGCGGAAGCTGACGGCGACCTGATAAATATTCATTAGATGTTCATGCTTATTAAACACGATTCATGTTACTAGTGCCACACATGTTCAGAGGTAGCAGAGGGCTACCAGACCAATTAGCACAAAGAAAGACTGGGAAGAATCATCACCAGTAATCAGTTTAACCCACAAGTGAAACATTATCTGTGAAGGCAGGAAAGTACGAGAAGGACGAAATCACTGAGTGTTAGAAGTCTTTCCCAAGGCCTCTCGTAGGTGTAGCCTAGCATAGTCACCCAGAGTAGAAATCAAATCCCAGTCTCCCACATGAGGTGGTAGCTCACTAACAGATAGCGGTGTTATCCAATGCATGACACCAACCTCGCTGACTGTATTATTTATTTTTTTTATAATTTACATTTTTTATTAAATTGTAACATTTTTAACATTTGTTTGGTATTAAACAAATGGAAGAACTAAATAAAATAATTAAATAATAACGTAAAAAAAATATTTTACTTTATCAGGCAGGTATACAGGCATTGATGACTGAAACAGAAACATAAAAAAAAAATAATGAAATAAAAAAATAGAGCATCTGCTAGTCACATCCACACAAAACCGACAAATGTACCTTGTCTCTGTCATAGTTATGTCTATTCATTCACGTCTTTACAAGATATGGCTGTGTCTTCCAGACAAGTGTTTACTGAAATTATCCCATTGTTCCATGACATTATCATTTATCCAGTTCAGTCTCCCCAGCATCTTCTCACATGCCACACTCTCCATCATTAGAGTCTTCCATGAATTCAGTGTAGGAGTTTGAGGGTCCTTCCAACATCTTAAAATTACTCGAGCACAGGTTAATAGTCCAGGTTTTAATATCCTCCACATAGGCTTGCTTATATATGACATACGAGATTTGTTCCCAGGAAGACACAGTCCTGGTGATCTGGGTAGATCATATCCTAAACATTTACTCATAAAATCCAGTAAGTGCATCCACAAAGGTGAAACTTTAGGACACTCCCACAAAGCATGTATATATGTACCATGTTCTTTCCTACATTTCCAGCATAAATCATCCTTTATTAGGCCCATTCTATGAAGTCTTGATGGAGTATAATACTATCTATGAATTATTTTATACTGAATAAGTTTACTTTTGACTTCTGACTGTATTTATTATGGATAACATCATCAGAAACAACCTTAGCAAGACTATTTGATATCTCTGTGGTTTAAGGCATGTGCTTGACATTTTATGCATATAGTACTGGTTAGCTTCATAAGCTTTGTAGCAGTGCAAAACCTCAGGCACAGAACACGTCTTGGCTGATCTCCTAAACTAGGAGAAAAAGGGCAATATATGTACTTCAGAGTTTTCTTTGAAGGTGATGCTACAACATGGAAACAAATAAGCACACTCACAAACCAGCTACCAGCTGTTTAGAGGTTCTGGACACTAAATCTCAGGTGGTTTTATTTGTAGGGATTTATATAGTGGAAGGTTATGGGGACACAGTATTACAATAGATATGTCTTAGTAGATCTACTGTACACTTTTATGGTGTGCGTTGCTCTGCAGTGCCATATATCTGTGCAGGGTAGGTTTATTAATATTCCTCAAAAAGGATGATTTCAGCTCACTGCAATATGAAACTGGAGCTACTGCTTTATGGCACATTTAAGTGGCCTTTGGCAGTGTAATGAGTATTATGCAGGAAAGCGTCTTTTATATGTTTATAGACAGGCTCTTTTGTCTGGTAGGTAAAGATTTTAAACTCAAAGCCACTGATGTAATGCTTGTTTAAGATATCTTAAAATAAGTTGCTTCCAGACTAGACCTGAAATAAGTAGGCTCTGAGAAGTGTTCAGAGGTTTGAAATAAGCAGAAATGGGATTGCCTGGTGTCAGATTTACTACAGCACAGTGATAAGTGAAATACACTGATCGTAATTCATAATGAAACTGTTTGCTCTTTTAATCTAGCACACTGATTACAAAAACAGACCATGGAGCAAGAAAACGAGTCACTAATTTCAGTGGAAAGTAATTAATACTATTGGAGTACAGATATGCTGTTACCTGAAACATGTTAATACTAGTCCTAATATAAATTTAGTCCTTAATCTTAGATCTGGCATCTTAAAACAAGATTCTGATTTTACCAAAAACACAAGGAATCCAGGAGTTTCAGTCACTTACACTTTTTCAGAAGCTGTAGTCAGAAAATTTTGAGCATCAAATATATATATATATATATATATGTATATATATATGTACGATACTTATATCAAGCAGTTGAACCTGAGTTTGCATCTCTTACCAGTAAATTACCTAGCCTTAAGATTTCCTGATTACTTGAGGCTAGAAGCTATTAAATAACTTACTAAGATAATTCATGTCATATTTCCACATACAGTATTGTACACCTTGTCATACACAGTACAATGTGCAGAAGATGAATTTGCCATAATTTGCAGTAAGTGAGTTATCAATTATCTGCTGTCATCAGTATAACATTTGTTTTGCCAGACCTCGCTGGGCTCTTCTGACCCAGTGCATATGACATTAATATGTAAAGATGCCGGGCATAGATGAATGAAGCAGACGCACATCATATTTTCACCGGCTTTGTTCTCTGAATCAGAAATATTATACATTTTAACAGGAACTTGGACTCGGTTTTGGGCCAGCTGATATACAGCAAAATTCTGCTAAATTATAGTAGGCTTAGGATTAATAGGAGTTGCTTTTAGTGAGTAAAAGAGAGAGAGTGTGTATGAGAGAGAGAGAGAGAGAGAGAGAGAGAGAGAGAGAGAGAGAGAGAGTTTGCCTGTCTGTCTGTCGTGATGATGTGTAGACGTTAATCTGAGATGAGCAGTGATTCAGGGGAAATATCCCCCCACTGTGATGCTCTCTCATCTTCTGTTTCCACAAAACTACCTGCTGCTTAGCAACATGAATGCTAATTACTAGCGGCGAATGTTTGTGTGTGTGTGTGTGTGTGTGTGTATGTGTGTTGTTTCTCGAGTGTCGTTTCTATGTGTGTATAAATGCCATAGCTTTGTTTTTTGCTGTTGAATCCAGCCCTCAAGACATCACTCTACTCCTTCTGTCAATCTTTCCCTCTCTCCAACTCACCCCCTCTCTCCTGCTCTCGGGTGACAGGGTGATAATAAATTGAAACAGAATGTTTGACTGATGACTTTGGCTCATGTTCAGGTCAACAAGTCAATGAGTATACTGACAAAGGCCTTGGAATCTGTTTAGATTGTGTTTGACAGGGCAGAGTGAGCTGTAGTCATGCTCTAATGATGCCTAAGATGCTTTATAATCTACCTTCTTCATTTAAAATCCTTTCACAGGCAACGTTATCTCCAAATCATTTTGCAGCATCCTGTTAGTAAACGGCATTAAACATATAGGCAGGGTACCTGATGTCTGTTGGCAGTTGAAGATGTGGGTCCATTGGAGCCAGTCAGGCACAATCGATATTGAGCAAAAGGCCTGTTGGTCCCTGTAGGAAATGTAGTTGTGTCACAGTTTGAAAGCAGATACGGTACTGAATAGTAGAGAATGTGACAGACTGTAAACAGGCATGAATACATTACAGTGCCTTACTCATAACTCCCACAGCACTGCCTGTCTGATCCACTTATACCAGCACTCCAAACACGCCACCAACACATCAGTGTCACTGCAGTGCTGAGAATGATCCACCACTTAAATAATTCCTGCTCTGTGGTGGTCTTGTGGGGTCCTGACCTATAAACAAAGGGGAATAACAAAATGTGCAGTCTGTAATTGTAGAACTAAAAGGTATTCTTAAATGTGGAACTGATGAAATGGACAGTGAGTGTTGATACACAGGGGTAGTTTTAATGATACAGGTGGTTGGTGTATACTACATTGGTTATCAGTCATATCTCGTATTGCTGTTTGAAAAATGTACAGTTAAACTCTACAGCTAATTCCTTTTATGATGTAGTTACACTGTGTATCCTTTGAAAGGTATTTTCTTTCCTGCATGTGCTGTTCCTTAAAACTAAGAAACACACTTACCAAGTAAAAGTCTCTGCAGAACAGAGCAAGTGGGTGCATTTTAACTGTCCCACTATAATGCCGTGGCTGTTTTTCAACCATCTGATCACAATTAGGGTTAGGGTTATAGGCAAAAAGCCCAAACGGTTAAAACAATGCCCATTTCTGTTCTACAAAGACTCCTTACTTATTAATACATGTACGCTGTTCGGAATCAGACAACCCACAACTGGCATTTTTAACTTTCGTATTGATCCCATTACTGTTTAAATGCACTTGTTTTTTGTAGTCTGTGAAAGCGGACTATGCAATAGCATATGTGTTTCTCTCCAGCACAGAGATCCCAAATGAACAACACTTTGCAGAGTGGCTAAATGCTGCGGACAGACCAATTGTCTATGCAGGATTCAATTCGTACTTCACTTTACATGCATGCCCATCCTGCAGGCATGTGGATGCTTATTACATTTAAGTTTTTGATCCTTCATAGCAGACATAAAACGGAAAGGGACACAGAAGATTAGACAGTTCTGAGAGCTTCTAAGCGCTGCTTCTTATGTAACTAACAAATACATGTTCGGCGTCTTAGCAGGTTCTCAATACTATTGCGAAGGCAACTGGCAGTGCTGTGGCCATTTTTAGCTGTGCTGATCTGTCAGTTCAGTGAAAGGGTTTGAAGAGTCCTTCATTGGTGTAAAACCCTGCGGGCACATGCAGTGGCCTTTTTGACAAAGCCTGTTTGACACTAACATCAAGAGTTAATTTCTTTTACAGTTTTGTAAAGTAAAGTAAAGGGGCGGATTGTTGTCTAGCTCTCTGAATATGACTATGACGTTGTGTATTTTCTATGTCTTGCAGATATTCTGCATGCACCCAGACTGTGTCATGCAACTGGAGAAAGAGAAATGCATGGAGAGGATGGCACTGGATGACCCAGGCAGCGACCCTGAATATGGTATGGGTGTGTTTGTTTGTGTGAGTGAATGCTGTTGGCATTACAGATGTAGGAACGGTTTGGTGAAGATCTTCCACTTAACTCAGATATAGTTAATCAGCCAGGACACGTTTGGAATCCAAAATATGCTTCTTTAGTTCAGAACTGGACTGGCGAGGCTAACATTGCTAACAAACACTGCAACTCAGTAGGCACCTGTCACAACCCTGGCTCCGCCTCCTCTCACTCCTCAGTGCTTGCGTATGGATCACCAGCTCCGCCTGTCCGCAGGCTCTTTCCCTTTTCCCTTTTCCCTTTACAAACTCTCAAGCTCTCCCAGGTTAGGGTTAGGGAAGTTACCTGCTTCTAAGCTGAATACCTCCTGGTATACCTGCTGCCTCCTTCATTGGCTTTTGGTCCTGGACTGGATGTCCTGTTGTCCTGGGTCTCCTGTCTGTCTCTTTTTGATACAGCTTGTTGGCCTTAATTCTGTTGTTGTTTGTTCCCTGTTGTCATTAAAGTCTTCTGCCCTCGGGTCCATCTCATTCCCGATCTTAAATAGCCCAAACCGTTTCTGTGAAACAGCATCACCAAAATTTCTTTCAACCTGTATTCAGGTTAAGGTTGTGCAGACTGGCTGATGTAGTTCAGAGCCCTGTTTGAGTTGCTATGAACTCTAAAGAAGAATAAAACTTCAGTGTGCAGCAGAATGCTCAGTATTTGTGACTATGACTGTCATGAATACGGAAGATGCTGATCCGAGATCTATCCTGCTTTTTGAATACTAGCTCTGGTGTGGTCTGACATAGCTCAGAGTAAGTCATATTGTGTGGTAAACCATGTCGGAAAAAGTGTTACCCTAGATTTGGTTTGATGTGGTTGAAAGGAGTTTGGAGGATGTGTTTTTACAGAATTGATTCGGGCCATTAGGGTGATTATTGAGGTCCAAGGTTTTTCTTTGTAGGAATGTCAGCCTCATAGCTCCAGTTCTGAAGTAAAAAAGATAAATTTGGACTCCAAACATGCTTTGGCTGATTAACTGTATCTGTGGGAAGGTGGTAAACTGGGTAAGAATAATTTTCAAGGAAAAGATTACATAGTTAAAGCAGTGCTTTACTGTGGCTGTCACTGGTAAACCTTACAGACTAAAGGTAAATACCATAAAACAACACAAGTGTTGGGGCCACACAGTTGCTATGGTGGACTGTTGTTTAAATAAGCATCAGATTTCTAAACATGTTTTTGAGGAGTTACTTTCAGTGTGTGAGCACATGTCTGCTCTGCATGGAGAACCTGGATGTTGGAGTAAAGTAAATCATATGAAGACAGCAAAAATGTTCTAGATTTTATGAATAATAGCCCTCGTCACTATCATTTATCATTCACAGTCAAGCTATGCTAAAATGAATGTGGAGAAGATAGAACAGAAGTCAGGACAAGCTTACAGTTAGCCCTTTCACAATAACCACAGAATCACCTGATTTCCTTTAATTAAGCAGATTTCAATTATTTAAGGTCACTGCATGTCTTTCCTGCAGTTGATATGATGTGTTTACATTGCCACAAACACAATATGACTTAGATGAGATTTTACCTAAGGGTTGAGGAACAGAAATGGAAATAAAAGAATGGTAAAAATGCATAAATACTGAATCACATCATGGGTGTCATAAAATCATTCTTACTTTTAACTGGTGCTGCAACACCTTTAGAGGGCAGCGGTTTGTTTATGTTTGTTCCTGTAAAAGTAAAAGGCCCATGTCCTCCTACTTGTAATGTTGGTGTGTTTAATGTTCCAAAAATAGTCCTAACTCAAATTTACATAACCAATGCTCATGTATTGTTAATGCTTGTGAAAAGCACCTAATGATGTTGGTTTGTTTGAGCTTATGCTGTCTTTTGGGGGTACTAAGTACTGACAGCTACGATACTTATGATAAACTTCTGCTTTAATAATTTGATACAGTAAATTAAAAAAAAATGCTTAATTTACTCATCATCTAAGCCACTTATCCTCCTGGGTTGCTGGATCCTATCCCAGCAGTCATTGGGTGAAAGGCAGGAAACACCTTGGACAGGCCACCAGTCAGGGTGCACACACAAACATACACATTCAGACCTAATATCTCCTACTGGCAACCCCACGTATAGTTATCAATGAAAGTGAAACACATGTTTGTTAGTTGTGCAGCTCTAATTGTGGTGGAGCCCTGAGGTGTTATAGTTTCATTGTATTTACAAGCTCTTAGAAAGTGATAATGAGGTTTAGAAGAGAGCTGCTCATGTAACTCTCTGCATCCATCAGGTCACAACTACAATCAGAATACTGCTCTCCGAGTGCACATAGTATAGTTAACTGTTTAGTAATCCTTCAGGTAAGAGTTGGCTTTTGTGGAACTGCACTGCACACAGCCACTGGAGAGAGCAGTCTTGCAGAAGTGAGGATTAATTAGACATATAAAGCTGCACATGTCCACACAGATTTTTCATAACTCGGCCTGAATCCCTTCAGTGCTGTCAGAGTGTGACACAACCATACTGCCGTGGACAGTCAAGACCACTGCTGGTAATGAATCAATGATGGTTTGACGCGCATTCACTTAAGGAGACAGGCTCTTGGGATAATATGGAGACGGTGTTGCCCTGAGAGAGAGAGAGGAGCAAGGCCACTACGTGCTTGAATAAGTGTTTTCAGAAATAAGTGTTTTCAGTGAATTATGCAACTTTGTCAGTCATTAAGAGATAGCTGCGTTCAGAGAGCAATCAGTACGGATAAAAAGGAAGTCTGTGGGAGATTCTGGAAATACAAAGAAGTACAATCGGGCTTTGTAGCTAGTCGCGCATGTCTGTGTCTTTTCTACTCAAGTAATTACTGCAGATTTCCAGAGAGAGGGCAGGATTTGAGAAATCCTAATCAGAGATAATACCATTTGGGACTGACTGAATGTTGCAATGGCTTCCAGGAAGACCATGCCATTCAAACATCTTTAGATTCTCCATGGGATTCTACTGTCATGTGGACAATGGGTTTTCTTCTTTGCTTTGTCGTGTCTATTTATAAAATGATTTCTTGGCTGTGTTGCCATCTGGACCTTTTTTTCCGTAGTGTAAATGTAGGAAGGCTGTTACTAGATGAACAACTGTAGTTCAAATTATCGTGTTTCCCAGATTCTTTCAGCTTCATAGAGGTGAAATGTGTCGTGTGATGATGATAATTAGATCTTGAGCATTAGGCATTTTACATTTTTGCATAGAAATATATATACTTTTTAACAGGACTAGATTAGATTTCAGGATTGAAATGATCTTTGAGATTAAAGACTGATATCAATTGGACTGTTGCCACAGTTCTCTTTAGAAACACTCCACTAAAGTAAGAAAAACAAACAAATTTTTTATCATTTTTTAAAATCATGCTGTGATGCAAAACCTTTTAGAAAACATTGTGTATTGTGTTCATCGCCACATCCTCTTGGGCCCCACAGAGAAATGAAAAAGTTGCTTAACTGACAGACAGAACAAGAGTGTCTGACAGTTATCTGACACTGTTGGATGAGCTCGCCAATCTGAAAACCTGTTATGACAGCTCTTGATTGACATCTCTGACAGTTATGTTATCTAGGGCAATAAATGTTTGATACTTGCTTTTGAATGAACAATTCTGTAGGCTTGCATATAAAGCAGTGCAGTCATATATTCACCTAACTAGGACAAAAACAGCGGTTCAGATGTAAAATAGCATTTCTAAAAGGCTTTTAACAGCTATGATAAACGACCTGCAGTGTTTACTGTACGTAGCAGATAAAATCCTGGGATGTCATAAGATGCAGTAGATCAGGAACATTTACAAGCGAATTGTTAGAAGCCGGAAGCTTCAGTATATGGTAGATATATATTGTATATTACAGGCTGCCTGCCTGCTAAATGTCACCTTCTGTTGGACTCTTGCCTGGAGTGTGTGCATGTGTGCATTCAAGATCATTTGGCAAGTTAATGCTAAACGTATAGCATTGTAAGCAATAGTCTAAATAATACACATGTCATATATACCCATCATCTAGATATAAATGCAGATTTAAGCTTAATGTTACATCTTCACTCTGTGGTACTACTGTCACACAGGAGAGTTGACAAGGAGGCTGGATGTATGCGCAAGTGATTTAATCCAAAACAACAGAACAAAACAAAACTAAGGTAAAATAAAGCAGTACAAGAAACAGGATGACAAACTAACAATCAAGGATTGAAACATACCACAAGAAACCAAACATACTCTATGAACACAAAACACCAAGCAAAAACACAGGGGACAACAGGCCATATAAATGAACAAAGACTAACTAGGAACACCTGGGAAGGGGCGGGGCTACAAACACAGGACTTAGAGGGCGGAGACAGGAGGAGCACATGACCAAAACAAAAGCACATGGATGGGGACAAAAGCAGACCATGTAACCTTAACCCGCAATCTAAGCGCAGTTTGCACATGACCAAAACAAAAGCACATGGATGGGGACAGGCAGACAGACAGACCGACATGTAACAACTACAGTAACCTTAACCCGCAATCTAAGCACAGTTTGTTGATTGTCTTCTTACCTGTGCCTTGTGATATGATTTGACATGATACCTATATGTTTCATATGAAAATGTTCAGGACAATCTTCAGCTCTCGCTACGATGGTAACCACTGCCACAGCTTCAGTAGCTGTGCACTTTTTACATACAATTTCATGTTTCTCCAATATAGCTTGAATAAAGAACGAAAGGTTTGTGAAACAATGTGAGGGATTAGTTCTTACTGTCTATTAGACAGTTTCATGCAAAGTGTAAACTGACTCGCAAATCCACCAGTTACACACAATGAGAAGCAGATTGAATGTATTTTAAATCCCTCTTCAGGCTCTACAGTTTCAGGAACTGTATCTCGGCTCTGTAACATCTCAGAGATATTAATAGAAACATTGAGGAATCTGATACATGGGTGCTTTCTTAGAGCCCAGGGGGTTAATCTGCCAATGATTGAAGCCATACTGCTTTATGAACACAAATAAACATTGTACTGGAATAGTAAGAGTGCCTGTGATTGGGTAGAGAAATGGTCGGAAAAGTAAATACATGGTTTCATTAGAGGTTAAGGATACATTTTATCCCAGTTTCCCAGCTGTAGCACCCAATGAGCTTTAAACTGAACACTAAAGCTTGCCTTCGTGATGTGGTCTGGGCTGTGTACAGTACTTAGATAGCTCAGCAAGGGTATCTGTATCTTATCAACAAATAGATAACTTAGTATCAGCATGTATTTACATAAACAGACATGGATAATATGTTTAGATAATGTGTTGTACCTAATTAATATTTGCTGTCTTACTGATGTATAAGTAACACAATTAATGAAATCATATTAAGTTGTATTAAGTCTCTTTGTATTATAGTATATGGATTTAAACAGGAAAGGCCTACACTACTTAATCACAGGGTAATGTTATTACATTACTGTGGTGTGTTGCTTTATACACTGACTGTATTAGTGCTCATAGACATTAATGATGAGAATGGAACAGGCAAAAATGCAAAAAGCCGTTTAGTTCATATATGTGGGAAATATATATATGTTCATGTATATTGGGAAATCTATGTAAATCTGTTCTAGTGTAAATCTATTCTAATATATTCCAATAATAAGCTTTTATTTTACATGGTAAATGTGTTGCTGCAGTTTTATACATAACATGCAGGCATAAAACAAAGCACAAGATGCGTATCTGCTTAGTTAGCCACAGCTGTTTAGTCTGCCCATTTATAAGGGGTGTTTTAGTTTTGACTGCTTTTTGAACAGGACACAATGTGGAGCAGTCAATCAGAACTCAGCTCATTTACATATTTGAACCTTAATGTACAATACCAGAAGCAGCCTGTTTAATTCTCTCTCTCACTCTGAGAAAAAGCTGTGCTGTTTTTAGAATAAGATATAAGTGTAAATAAAAGATTCAGTGAAGGGAAAGCTGTGATCTTCTACTCGCACATGAAGTGATAGTAAATCCTCGTATGACTGCGCGGCTAAGCCGAGAGAGTGTATGTCTGTGTCTACAGCTCAGGAATTATCCAATGACACTTGGAGATGTGTATTTTTCTGCATGTAAAAATGAAAGACTGATCCTGCTGTCATGTGCGCTGTCAGAAACCCTAAATATGTTTTATATACGGCACATGAACTCATTATAAAGCCCTTTTTCAAAGACACCGTGCCAGATGGAGGACTATTTCTGTAGCTTGTCACTTACCCACATTTCCACTGTAAAGAAAGTCTGTCAAGCCGCGCCACTAAATATAGCTCAAACTGGGTTATTCAACTCTCAGGTGCCATAAATACCCCAATATGAACTGGTCCAGAAAGTGTGCCTATGCATCTATAGACTGCTATAGTGTCTGACAATGATATTTTAAAATGACGAGAATAGAATAAGGGCAGATTCAAAGCATGAATACATCTGACTTTGGAATTTTTTGTTTTATTGTTTTAAAAATGAAAATTTCCAGATATAAAAGTAATGCTGGATTTTTTTACCCTCTACTTCAGTGTGTCGCTGGATGTGGGATAACTTAACATGCTGGCAGCCAGCACGAATAGGGGAGGTGGTGTGGATGCCCTGCCCTGAACTGTTTGAGGTCATGAGTGAGGAATATGATGGTGAGTGCCAACTGACAATCATATTTGTCTGTTCTAAAGACTGTGTCTCATATTTCACACAGCTACTGAAACCTGCACTTCAATCTTATTATTTAGCATTGTTGGATATTACTAAATCAGAAGAAGCTGCACCACACAAAGTAACTTTAATATTATAAACATCTCCAGCTTTCCCTATGCAGATCTACAGTGTATGTACTACTCTCCTTTTTTTAAGTTCAGCTGTTTTAGCCACAACCCTTAACAGGGGCACGCAATCACATTGCGCATGACAATGTAATCTCTATAGACAAACACTGGCAATAAAATGGGTCATACTGGAGAGCTCAGTGACTGCACTCTCATAGGATGCCACCTTTGCCAGTAGTCAGTTTGCGTAACGTCTGCCCTGCTAGACCTTAAAGTGCTATTATAGAGAAATGAAATTGTCTAGGAGCTACAACAGCTCAGCTACAAAGTGGTTCACAATGGAGACTCTTAGAGTGGGGCTGCTGAATGCTGAGGCTTATAGCACTATCCTCTGTTGCGTTACTTACTACAGAACTTCAGACTGCCTCTGAGGTCACCAGCATAAGACATGTGTGTAGGGAACTTAGTATAATGGGTTTTAAAGGCCGAGTAGCTGCACACAAGTCTAAGACAACTAAACCCAATGCCAAGTGTCAGCTGGAGTGGTGTAAAGCACCCTAACGCTGGTCTCTGGAACCACGGAAAACTTCTCTAGAGTGATAAATCGCATTTCACTATCTTCAAATCTGAAATCCCAATAGATCTACTGGAAAGCACAGTGCCAACAGTAAACTTTGCAGTAAGAGGTTAACAGTCTAGGGCTTTTTGTCAGAGATCAGATCTCTCAGCTCCAGTGAAAGTCAATGTTAATGTTGCAAATTGTAGAGTACGGAATACATTACTCTTCCAACAGTTTAAGAAAGTCTTTTTCTTGTTCTGACATCATTGCGCCCTTGTGCATAAAGCGTGGTTTGGCAAGTTTGGTGTGCAGAAACTCCTGACCTTTAAAACCTCAGTCAGGTGTCCACATACTTTTGGCTATATACTGTGTGTTGCAGCACATTTTTAGTTTAAGCATAATGATTAACTCAGTAAACACTTTTCTGTAACTGGCTTACATTCAAACTTATATTTCAACCAGCTCCTGGTGTCTTTGCCTTAACTGAAGCGGTATTAGATCTACTTTGCCAGATAACTGAACAATTGTGTTTTCAGAGTTTGGAAAGGTGAGTCGAAACTGCACTGAGGAAGGCTGGTCAGAGATGTTCCCTCATTATGTGGATGTGTGTCCTTTTGATGATAACAGGACCAGTCCTTTGGTAAGCATTTTAAATCCTTACTGTATCCTACATGATATGTATGAGGTGTTGTACAGAATATATCTAACTGTGGAAACACAAAAATTCAGTAAGTTAAATAGTTTCTTTCTGCCTGTGGTGATATAGTAATAGAAAACATGATGGCACACAGACTGGGATAATTTCACACGCTGATACAATTTGCAATGACCACTGTGGACTATTTGTGCTGGGGGCAGGTTTTTAATCAGCTTAAGGTGACGTCTGTGAATGTCTCACTGACGATACATTGCATATCTTTTAATGGCTAAGCAATGGAGCAAGCAGAAGTGAAGCTAGCTTAGTATATGCTATACACCCACCAGGTACACCAGGTACACCAGGTACACCACCTTGTATATAAACTCTGTTTCCATTTTTTTAGCTCCATGTGACGTACAAATACTCTTTGTAGGTCTCCATTTACAGACTGTATAATTACACACTGTGGATCATTTTTAGCACTGCAGTGAAAGTGACGTGGTGGTGGTATGTTAGTGTTGTGCTGGTGTGACTGGATCAGACACAGTCAGATCAGAGTTTTTAAGCACTGTGTCCATTCACTGTCTACTCTCTGAGACACTATTGGCGCATTAAATTCATAAATTCAGAGACAATAGTTGATCTGCCACTGCACAGTTTGTGTTGGTCATGCTCTAGTCCCTCATCAGTTTATCAAACGTGTATATCAAACCTGTACTATGCAAACGCATTTTACGATCACTGAGAATCCCTCTGGAAAATATGAAGAGGTCAGTTAATTGAGTGATTAGCTAGTGTACTGGTTAACACTCCTTCCTTCCCAAATACAGCCTATGAGCAGAATAAATCCATTCATATTTCTTTTATAATAAGTATATGTGGAAAAAAAACATCCACAAGCCCCTCCCCCAGTAACCCATACCAACGCAGCTGTAGTTTTTCAAAAGTCAGTTGCACCTTCAAGATATATCAGGGAATTCCTGATTCTTAACTGGAAAATCTCATTCTGGATAAGTGCTCTGGTGGTTGTGCAGGATACGAGTTGGCATGTTTACAACAGATGTAGAGCTGGATACATTTTTCTCTCAAACTAACAATGCCAATTGCACAACCTTACGAAGATGAAGCTGAAAGACTGAAGTTGGATTAGAGTTTCTAAAAGCTTGTTGTCAATGCGAGTGGACTCTTGATATGAAAATACTTTTTCAGCTTAAGAAACATGAGTTAATGGAGGAAAAATAAACAAGCTACATCCCCAATCAGAGCAACTAAAGCTTAAGAAAAACAGAGTGGCCAAAAGCACATCATATGTGGATGATTTTGTATTAAGCAATAGCGCAGGCTTTTGAATATTTACGCATGTCCTTGAAATGTTGTTATTCCGGTTTGGGAGAATTTACAGCTGGGCATTTTGCTATTCTTCTGGGAGAACAGATGTATTATTACACTGAACAGCTGAACTGTTGAAAGCAGGGAGTGGAGTTTAAAAGTTTCCTGTGGCTTATTCCAGTGTACATCAATGGGAAACCCATGAAGATGGAAAAGTACTGATGGAGAAGAGTGTA
>JAMWET010005836.1:190000-265000 GCA_024036415.1 Prochilodus magdalenae
CAATTTGGCGGATTTCTTTCATAACCAGAAAACTTCTTTCCATTACTGTATGATTGACAGGCGTTTGGCCCGCTCCACTCTTCTACTCATCCCTCTCTTTGGTATCCACTACACTGTGTTTGCCTTCACCCCAGAGGATGTCAGTAAGCGAGAGCGGCTTGTGTTTGAACTTGGGCTGGGCTCTTTCCAGGTATTTAAGCATAACCTGCTTTTATTATGAGCCTCTGAGCCATTATTCTCGTGTAATGATTGAGGAACATTTACTTGATAGAATATGAATTTTTGAATTAGATCCAATAATTTATGAATTAGTTATCTGTGGATTTCTCTAAAATGTAGGAATGTTTTTTTCTAAACAATGCTTTGTCTTGTCAGGGCTTTGTGGTTGCTGTGCTGTACTGCTTTCTTAATGGAGAGGTAAGTCTTTGTGTGGCTTCACAGGTTGAATTTTGAATGCTGCTGAAGTTTTCCCACATTTATTATTTGTATCTTATAATATCTTATTATTTCTCATTCCACTGTAAATCACTTTCAGATGCATTTCAAGTGTATTCAAGGCTCTATGTTAGTAACCTTTATCATTATTATAACTATTAAGAAATAAATATATAATAGGATTTATGATTTATTTATGATTTATTATATGTGGGTTAGCTAAACCATGTGTAAAGCTCTCCTAGAGGACATCCATGATTTATAGTGATCAATACAGGACCCTGCTTATCTAATCAAAGCTTCATTAAATTAAATCCACTGTGCCGCTGATGGAATGTAACAAATTCATGCATGGACTAGAGTTCACTGAAACATCATGAATCAAGCTTGTGCTCTTCTGACTGTATCCTTTTATATCATATCCAATACATCAATATATCAAAACATTCTTCCTACATTTGTGTTTATATGAAAAGTATTTTAATGTAATGTAAACATGCTTACTGTCCAGATCAGTATGTTTAAACTCTGTAAATAACTGAGAGGTTCTCATTTGACTCAAGCTAAAAGACGTCTGTAGAGCACCATAATTATTTTATGAAAAGAAATTACTTTCAACTTTATTAAAGCCAAAATACACTTAGCTGCTTCATGCCCCAGAAGCTGATCTTAGTTATGTGATATGGGAGGTTCGTTTTGATTTAAACGGGTTTGAGTATAAAAAATAAGAAATAAGAAAAATATATTTTTTGTTAAAAATACTAGTTTTATAATGTTAAGCTAAATATTCCAGCTGCTTTTTAATGCTATTCATAACATTACAAAAGTTTTTGGTTGATTTCTATTCTATTTTATTCAGTTAATGACACTGGGCAGTGTTGGTTTATTTAAAACACTTGTATCATTTGACTCTACAGAAATATGTAATTGTAAATCATGAGGATAGCTATGATAACTGACTGCTTGCTTTTAAATAATGTGATCTGTTGTACGTAAGTTTGTACAAAGAAAAAAGAAGCTGGCCTAATACAGAACTCTATAACACCATAAAGCACGTCATATTCATTTGAAATATGCTCGGCTAGACTTACAAGCTACTTTCTACCAGGCTCTGTGCTTAAATCTAAAAGCACAAGGGCAGAAACCTTATTTTTATCAGTGTTAGCAATGCTGTGCTAGTATGATAGCTTTCGGATTGGTCTAAAATGACCTCACACTGACCAATCTAGATTTTTAGAACAATCTTGAGAGCACTGGACATAATGTCTGTGGTGCCTGGCATGGTATTAGGGAATTTTAAAATAAATCTGCTTCTGTCTAACAGCAACATTGATGTGGATAAATCTTATCTGGGCATTATGCTCATAAAATGGTGTGTAAATGGGTTGTCTGGTTCAATACACTGCAGTAGTACAGTACATATGGCGTATTCCTATTTCTAAATGTCACTTGCCATTGTCACATTATACTCAGTGGTATTCAAGTACCCCTCAGACATGGTGGGTCTCAAGTACTAAGCTTATTTATCAAACAACTGGACAGAAATCAGCCAATCCTTTTCTCTCAGTTCATGATCCGACCAGATGAGTAATATTGCTTACATTCTTGACTTTCTCGCTTTTAGGTGCAGTCAGAGATCAAGAGAAAGTGGCGAAGCTGGACAGTGAATCGTTACTTTGCGGTGGACCTGAAGCATAGACACCCGTCCCTGGCCAGCAGCGGTGTTAATGGAGGCACACAGCTGTCCATCCTGAGCAAGAGCAGCTCCCAGATCCGCATGTCCAGCCTGCAGGCTGAAACACCAGCCACATGAATGTCCAGCTTGCTGTGCAGACAGCCCACGCCCGCAGACAAAAAACCAACCTCTTCAGACCTAGAGCTATCATCGTCCAATTCCACATCAAAGTTCTTTTTCATCCTCACTTGTACAAGCTCGGATTGTGTGTGGCCAAACCTGCACCGGATTGCTTTCATCAGACCGGTCTGCACCTGAAGTGCTTTTGAACACAAGAATGGTGATCACATGGTCAAGGAGCTTGAAGAAGCCTCCATCTCTCAGCACAGAAAAAAACCCTGACATGGCTCAAATCTGTAGAGCCTTGAAGATGTAGTACTACAGCCTCAACGATGCTACATTAGGTCGCATTGAAACACCTGAAACAGTTCTTTGGTGTTGACCCTCACGAAAGCTATTAAAGATGACTTGCCAAGGGGCTGCTGTCTGCAGTGCTAATCAATCAAATGTGAATGATCCACTCAGCCATTAGGAATGCTTTTAGCTATGAAAAGAGCGAGGGCTATGAAAAGAAAAGAAGCATTGACGTTTCCTTGTATATACCATCAGTCTTAATCAATCAATTTCAGAAGGTGTAATAAAATATGTAGATTTAATTCAAAAACAGGACAAGCCGAAGGCCTGAACTAGAAGGCCCAGTGGTCATTCCAGCCTTTCTTCATGCTAGATGGAGTTCAGGCGACCTTTGACTTACCATCTTGTACTATTCTGCTTAGGGTAGTGAGCATTGGAATATGTAGAGGAACGAAAGACCTCAGAAAAGTAGTTCTGACTGACTTGCTCTTTGAGCTCCTTGCTGAATTCCACATTCAAATGTGAATATCCATATTGTTGTGTGTCAATGAGGGACATCAGGAAGAAATAAGTGTGTAAAAATGCAGAAACCCTAAAGCCTGAGAGCGATTTCACACAATACGTGCCATGTATTGGTGCAACTTAGGCACTGTGGTTTTAAACACAGGACACGATCATGTGCCCGACACTGCCAAGAGCTTTGTGTGATAAGTGTTAGGACAAAAAGGCACCTTAAAGCTTTCTCTTTAGTCTTTAAAGTGAAGTTTAACCATTGTTTCTTTTACTGTGAATGCGTCTGATTGGTCACATCAGGAAGAACAGGACAGTTGTTGTCTTGGGAACAAATTGGGTAAAGCTATGAACTACTGAGAGATGAACAAGAACAAAGCTAAGATTTGCAAACGACGACCATTACAACGAGTACCTTAAATCGTAGAGTTGCTTCTATGGGAGTGGTATTTTTAAGTGACCGTATGTCTAGTTTTTTAAACAGCCGTTAGTACAGAAAATGTCATTAAAGCTAACTACAAGCAAAACACCTCATGGCTCTGGATTAGGAGTTGAGTTAGTGTTGTCTGCATGAACCTTTCTACAGTGGATTCACTTCTTCACTTCTGCAAAATCATATTTTCATATTTGTATCATTGCAGGGGCTACACTTCACAGCTGTATCATTATCATAGGGTTTCATACTCGTTGAATAGGAATTGATGCTCATGTGGAATTTGTGGAATCTTTTGTTCATGTGGACGGAGTTCATTCTTGATGTGCCATATTTTTCGTACTTTTTTTTTGGATAGTCATTTTGTGGTTTGCCTTTTGTAATTACAACAACAGAATAATATTTTCATTATATTACCCAAACATAGGCATTTACTGACAAAACCCATATAACACAGGGCACTTTTAGTAGTCCAAAGATTGATATTTGGATATTTCCCAATAAAGCTGGTATTGCCGTACTAGTTTGCAAAGGCTGAGGAAGCTTTGCAACTGATGTCATTTCAGATGTCCTCTAATGTGGGGTCCTCAAAAGGTTATTTTATTATTAAAGTGCCTTTTTGCACAAAAGGAGGATAATATAGGCAGAAAGAATATCTAAATTGAACTGCAAGCGCATGAACTCGTATCGCTCTGTGGAAGTGCTTTTCTTGTGCTTCACTACGTCAGCGTTTTTAAACCAAGAGGCCTTCAGAGAAGCCACTTTTGTTTCTAAGCCTTCAATCAGACCTTCGACCTCTTCAGATATTTCCTTTGGAAATGTATAAAATGTGCATTTTTAAGTGCTTGTAGATGTCTTTGATATGAATATTTCCAAATTAGATCACTACATTTTTGAATATGTGATGCTGAACCATTCAATAATATTAGGACAGCATGAGTAAACTTCCTTTTTAATTAACCCTAAACCTAAAAACACTTCTCCGTATCAGTTTCTTCATTTTTTCCCCATGGCTGTTAAACTTTAACATCTTGAACAGCTAAAACACTTTATAGGATTTGTTTGAACATGTTTACACATCCCGATACATTGCCTTGTTTTTTCAAACTGAAACTGCAAAATTAAAGAGAACTAAAAGAGAATAGTAATAGAAGATGAAACGTATGAAACAATAAAGATTGTATGTTTTGATATGATTACTATTTATTTCTGTGTATATTAATATATAATAGTCTTGTTTTTAAAATATTGCTTGATGTTGCATCTGAATAATTTTGCATTTTAATCAATTCCAGGTCAGCAGTACAGAATTACAGTAGTCATACTGTATTTTTATACCAGTCTTTTACCAGCAGAGTGCAGTGTTCTACATTGCTGGTATTGACAGCGATCTATAAAAGCCAGCAGTGTCTACAGGGGTTTGTTCCAGTCCTGGGTTATCAGGTGTGATTTCTATAACAAAGTGCTTTATGGCAATAGTGAAACCTTGTGTTTTGCAGGTCTGGAGCATTTGCCTGTAGACGTTATGGCTTTAAAGTGATTCAGTAGACACCTTAAAGAAACCTAACTTCCATTTACTTTGTGCATGTAGCCAAACTAGCAGCCTAGGTCATTTGTAATATACACATGTCCAAAATGATTTGGCTTTGAGCTTCATCTTTTCATCTTGATTAAATGTGAACCTTTTCTCCGTGGCTCTGAACAGGATGCCCCACTGCCATGCTCTTTTAGATGAAACTCGCACTAGCCACCATTCTGAAGTTCTGTTTGAATTAAGGTCATGCCACAAGTAACTAGTCTCCTCTTGATGTCAATGTCAAAATAACAGTATTGTTCAAATGACACATAGCGAGAAACCTAATGTTCTAGAAAAGTAGTTATAGTATATATGTTGAAGAGACGTGTAGCGTTGTGGCCCATTACATGGTTATGAATTGTGCTGAAGTTGCATCTGTTAAGTGCAATACTGAGTATTACGCTACTGCAGCAGTATCTACTATTTGTTGAACGTGGGTAGTTATTTGAATCCTTTCTGTGCTAAAAGATCTTCTTGGTGGTAGTGTTGTTAAACCTGTACAGCCTGCTGTAGTTCTGCCTATAACCTTCTTGAAGCTGATGCATGCGTGTTCTGTGGTTTGGTGGTTTCCTCTGCAAACTAAACATGTAGTTAACTATGTAGATGTTTTGAAACGTGTCAGCTGATAATGCAGCTGTTGCATTTGGATCAGACATATGGAAAGAACAGCCGGACATCACTGCAGTCGACTTTTCTGCAGGTGGACATTGATGCTGTTCTGTATGACGTCAGTGCGCTCTTAAAAACAACGGTTCCTAAAAGGTTCTTGGCTTAAGCGTCCAGCAAAACCCTTTAAGCTACATGGAGAAGGGTTAAAAAACGTTCTGTTGAAGAAACTATCTATTAAAAGGTTCCCTAAAGTAGCACATGTGGTCTCAGTCTAAAGAACCATTGTTTTTAAGAGTGTAGCCTGGTGTGTTACTACTGCCCACAAAAGCACTGGCTTCACCTGTCCAGACAGTAGCTTATATTTCTCTCTTAACGGGGTGTTTCTCTTTCATTTCAGCAGAATTTTATCATTGAGATGTTATAAAAGTCATTCAGAGTGGTTTTATTTGAAAGTGCTTGTTTCTTTACAGTGGTGGTGATATAGGAACTAGGGTTTGGGATGTTCATAACACAAACAAAGCTACATAAAGCTACAAAGCTTTTATTTACCATGCTAAATTAACTTTTTCTATAGGAAATGTTGATAAGGGCACACAAACCTTTTTTTAGAGATCATTTGAAAAATATTATAATTTTATAATTAGTAGTTTACTGCAGAGACTAATTTGTAGCATGTAGCTCTCTGAAATAGATCAAAATCTTATCATTGTTGCATCATTGATTCTTATAATCAATCTAACAATTTTTCATCATACTCATAACCATTTCATTTAAGTTTTCTGTGAGTTTTCCAGAGTCATTAAAGTCCTCAGATGTTCAATGGTTCCATGCTTGTGAGTTATCCTCGACTGAATTTCTCTAGAACTGAGCATTTCTTATCAGTCCACCATGAATGACTTTTATTGCATCGTTACTACTTATTATACAGAAGTGTTAAATTCCCCTTTAACTCCCACAATTTACTTAACATCCAGTCAGACTTCAGACAGCAGCAGCTCCTGACTTACCGTTCAGCTTCATCTCTGCACCACCACTGCAAAGTCCATGTGCTGAAACTTGCCAACACATTCGTTTATCATTCAGGAAGTACTGACCATAGGGCTATATATATATATATATATATATGTATATATATTACTGAGCTCAGCTGGTGCGTATTGATAACTGAGAACTCGTTTATACCATATGGAGTCATTTCAAAGCTATATTCATATCTCACAATACCTCGGTGAAGGCAGACGTCAGCCACATTACATCAGTCAGTACATCGTAAACATCCATCCATAGTGACAATAATCAAAAACTGGGACATCATACAGCAGAAAATGGCATCGTTTCCTTCTTTCTTTTCTGTTTTAATTGAACACATGAAGACAGCATTGGTAAAGTGATACTTTGTGTGAGCTTATAAACACTGCTTACCTACACATGTTCCACTCCTGGCCCTCAAACAGCAGAGTCTGAATAAGCTAATACAGCAATTTTGGAGTCACGCAATGACTGGACTATTCTTTCTGAATGTAATTACAAATGGAAAAATCTACCACTAATCTTATTCTTGCTGCTCCTGTGGACAAAACATCACTTACTTCCCCCCCTCGTTTTATCTCCGGTCACTACTGCTATAAAGTGTCTTTTTGTTTTGGTGTATGTTAGACTTTTTTTGTATATTTACAAAGTATTACCATTTGAACTGCATTAAATGTCTCTGAAACTGACAGAAATACCTAAGGCTTCGCTTTGTTTTCTGAACCAAAGGCCTTTCATGCAAAAAAATTGAAAAAATTTGTTTTACAAATAGCTTCTAGGTTTCCATCTGTCCCCTCCATAACAGTGCTTTTCAACAATATCAACAATAAGTAGAAGAAAACAACACAACAGAACAACACAATGCGCACTGTCAGGTGAAGTTAACACCAAACCAGCATTATATTTGGTACCGTCCCTTTTTATAATATTCTACAGGACTACATCTGTAGTGATAAATGCTTTCAGGTACACAATACAGCCAAATATTCCACACATATAAGGAGAAAACACAAGGAACAGTTAGTTATGTGTCACATTAAGGCAGGTTGGTGAATATAGCAAGAAGTCTTAAGCTCAACATTGACACTGAAGTGATGATGTTGAGGATAATGCGAACAGGTGTAGTCAGACTGAAGGTATTTATACACAAAACAAATAGAATAAATGTCATGGTTGAATATGCATATACTGCAAAAGTCAGAGACCATCCTTCATTTATCAAATTTCCTGTCAAAACAACCATTAAGTATGACATTTTTCATTTTTCAACTCACCCTTTGGACTTAATATAATTCCTTCTGTGAGGATTGCAGAGTTTTTTCCAGTCCTGGAAAGTGGTTACATTTTCTCAGGATCCAAGTAATCCCAAATACTCTTAATGATGTTGAGGTCTGAGGCTGCACTTTCTTTCAGACCCACAGTGCTGTCTGTTGGAGGATTTTTTTTAAAGATCTGAAGCAAGAGTGGAGTTGCTGTTTAATTGGTGGTGACAGTCTTAGTGGTCTACCAGGTCTTGCATGACTGGTTGACATCCTTTGACTTTTCCATCCACTTGTGTGTAATCTCCTCAGGAAAAAGGGCCAAAAAGTAATTCTGTACTTAGTGGCTGTTTTTACTGGAAATGTGCTCTCTGATATTTGCACATTACTGTATCTTAACATTAATTAAACACAGTTGACAAGTTATGTTCTGCTTTACTGGCTCTTACTCCAGCAGATAGCCGAACTTCTTTATGTCTTTCACTGTTTTTGTGGTTTACTCATTCATAAAAATCTGAAGACATAAAACAGTTCTCATAGAGAGTTAGATACTCATAACATTCAGTTAAAACATACAAAGAAAAAATCTGATATTATATGAACATCCAAAATCCATATTTACATACATATCCTGACTAGGTTCACTTCTAAAATGTGTCAGCAAGAGGAAATAAAACGTTTCATATGCAACATGGCAACAAATGACTTTGTTAAACACTAATGCCATAATCCACACGCATTAATATGTAAAAGCCCAATAAACTGACCAGTACTGATTCACTTACTAATCCACATGTGGTAAAAATATAGAGATATCAACACGTCTAGTAATAATTACAGTGTAACCTAATAATCTTATTTACAAATGCAGGTATCAATAGTATAGCATTTTGAAAGCAAACAGCTTCAATCTATTAAACAAAAATCTTTACAGTCTAGTGCTCCAGGTACGTGCACTGCAAAGCATTCTTGAGTAAGACGTTTTCAAAGCAGAATAATTCATTTAAACAATGCTACACTAATCCCGTGTTTAGTTAAGAAGGTTAATACTCTTGTCGTTCATAATCAGATATGATGAAAATTAAACAACCCAATTTGCATTGTACCAAATGAATGCACAAATGATTAAACTGTTTGAAAACATCATTACTTAAGAAGAGAAAACTTTGGATGCCCTGCAGTGCTTCTCCACTCCTGTATGTGTGCACGCAGGGCCAGTGCACTGTGCAATATGCTGCATTTACTTACAGTTCACATGTGAGTGAATTAGCTAGTCCAATACAGAAATGATCAATGGCATTTACAGTGATGTGCTCCTTAGTAAAGTATTTTACTCCAAAGGTAAGCTTGTAATAAGGCAATCATGTAAAGTTGGCATGAGACTGAAGCCATGAGCACATTTCTAAATCAAATACCAGGAGGAAAGCTGTTATTTCACATACAGAACTTTAAATATGTTAATCTTGTGGTAAACACTGGGTAGGAGTACAGACTGTAACGCTTCTGGGTGTTTCCTGTTCACAGGCTTCATCACGTTGAAGTTTTAGCACTTCAGTTCAACCATTTTCAGTGAGCAGAACAAAGTAAGCGGAGTATTAATAACCACAATTTGAACTTTGGCATATTTCTTTGGAGGTGGATGCACTGACTCTCAGAAAGAACAATACATCGATACAGGGCCCTATTTTTGTGTCAGGTCAAATGCAATTCATTGGTAAAGTGGTCAGTAAAACAGTATATCACTGGCATACCGCTAGTTTGGTTGGATGTAAGCACATTCATTAGCATTTGTACCCATTTGCAGTGTTGTCATCTGGAAATGAGAACGTCTACAGCATGGCCAGGCTGACCCAGCAGTGGGTGTGGCATTCAAAATTTCTCAAACCCAGGTTAGTCAAAAACACTGACAAAAACCTACTCACAACAGTACTTTCCCGATCCACATGTAGGCACAAAGACATCAAAGCAACGTTTCTTAGAAATCAGTATTGTGGTGGAACACAGCTGGCACTTAGATTCACAGTCAGACTAGATATCGCTGTAGCATGTAGACTAGATACGATGCAACACACCTTTCGATCATGTTTTCAAAATATACAACTCCATTTCCCAAAAAGTTGGGATGCTGTGTAAAATATAATGTAATAAATTACTTATAGACCCATTTTTATTCACAGTATAAGATAGAACACATATCAGATGTTGAAAGTGAGACATTTGACCATTTCATGAAAATTTTTAACTCATTATGAACGTGATGGCAGCAACGCTTCTCAGATAAGTTGGGATGGGGAAACAAAAGAATGGAAAAGTAAGTGGTAATAATAATAATAATAATAAAAAAAAACAACTGTGGAGAAATTACAGAAAAAATGTTCCTCGATGTAATATTATTAAGACTTTGGATTTTCCACCATCTACAATACATAACATCATCATAAGGGTGCAAAGCTGATAGTCAATAGTGGATGCTCATGATCTTTGGGCCCTTAGGCGGCACTGCATTAATAACAGGCATGATTCTTTACTGGAAATCACGGCACGAGTTCAGAAACACTTCCAGAAATAATTTTTTTGTGAACACAGTTTGCTGTGCAATCCACAAATGCAGGTTAAGCTGTATCAAGAAAGAAAGAACCCATATGTCAACACGATCCAGAAACGACGCCATCTTCTCTGGGCTGAAGCTCATTTAAAATGGACTGATGCAAAATGGAAAACTGTTCTGTCAGATGAATCAAAATTTTGAAAAAGTCTTCTTGTAAACCAAATTGTGTTGCATTAGTGTCTATGGTGTGGGCAGCTTACACATCTGGAAAGGAACTATCAATGCTGAACAGTATATAGGACATATGCTGCCATCCAGACATCTCTTTCAGGAGAAGCCATCCATATTTCAGCAAGATAATACTAAACCACATACTGTATCCATCACAACAGCACGGCTTCACAGAAGAAGAGTACAGGTCCTGAATCGGCCTGCCTGCAGCCCAGACCTTTCACCAGTAGAAAGCATTTGGCACATGATGAAACAAAGAAACCAGCAAAGAAGACTCAGGACTGCTGAACAGCTAGAACCCTACATCAGAAAAGAATGGGAAAAATTCCTCTGCCAAAACTCCAGCAACTGGGCTCCTTTTGCAGACCGTTTACATACTGCTGTTAAAAGAAGAGGAGATGCTACACAGTGGTAGACATGACCCCGTCCCAATTTTTGAGATGTGTTACTGCCAAGTTTTAAAGTTAATAATGTTCATGACACTGTAAAATGTCTTACTTTCGACATCTGAAATGTGTTCTGATGTGAATAAAATATGGATCTATTGGATTTACAAATTATGTTATTTTATATATACATTATAAAAAATTCTGTTTTTATTTATCATTATTTGCATTTTAAACAGCGTCCCGACTATTTTGGAAATGGGGTTGTATATCTGTCACACCCACACGTGCCAGAATAGTGAATTTTATGTCTAATATGTCTTTTTTATGTTTGATTTTTGACACTGCGACCACAAAAATAAGGCCCGGGATTTAGGGAATAAGTAATGTTCAAAAAGAAACACCTGTCAAAAGAGACCCAAAACACAGAACATAGGAAAGACGACTGTTGTCAGCTATGCTGAATGAAGAAGTAAGACACTGTTGTATATATTATTGGCAAATAGCAGATCAGCTGAGAATGGATAAAGTGATCAGAGGCCTACGGAGAAGTGCAGAATCCTAAAATGTAAACGTCTCAGAGTGTCAGCTCCTGTGGACCTGATCTTGTAAAGAATTCGCTAGAGTGAAGAGAAATAGCTTTAAGTGTTTCTAAAGCGTCCTAAGAAACATATTTGTCTGTTTAATGAATTCACAGTCAGTGGGCGGGGCTTTACCATGCACAATTCAAAGACACGAAGACTATAGTGCTGAGCAGGTTTGTGCTTTACTCTTGTTTATGGTGTGCGATTGAATGTTCTGGTGTTTTGGTAACCTCTTATAACCTGTAACAACCTCTTATCGTATATTTTTAAAGCATTTTCAGCGCACACCACGGTACGCTATAGTTTCTCTGTATATAAACAGTTAAACAGTTGCGATAATATTGTTTTTTTAAAGCCCTGATTGAGAATGCAACTTTAGTTTGAATGTTGTAACAGCATTAACAATACTAACACTGCTGATATGAATGATGCTCATGTTTCACTGTTGGTATCAAAACTCTTATAGGGATAGGGATACGCCTGAGAGAAAAGATGAAGTGAAGATGGGTGAGTCGGCACATCTGCATGGTTCAGACTACTGAAATACTGTTCTGCAGTTCAGTGGAAGGCTGCTCCTTTGGGCTGGACTTTTCCAGAACAGAAATCTGAGTGACAGTGCTGCTCTCTGTGAACAGTGTCCGCCTCCTCTTACTGTAGCTCAGGTAACCCTGCATCTGCCACTTCCACAGCCTCTTCTTCAGCTCCGCCTGCACCTGGAAACCACACACAGCCACATGCAAACACACATACACATATGATTTTGTAACGTTGCCGTCTTCACAACTGCAGGTACAGGCCGCTAAAGCAGCAGTGTGGCTTACCTCTCCGTTCAGAAAACAGTATAAAAGTGCCACAACAAAGCCCTACAAGAAGGAGGAGAATGCATTAAGAGTACAGAAATATTCAACAAACAAAATACCTATGAAATACTAAGGCTTATAATGGGGTAAATACATGGACTACATTGCAAACTGGCTGAGATATTCTTAGGCTATAAAAAGCGGCCATTAAAGAAGTTATTCTTCATTATTAAAGAAACAGTGTGCAGACTTTGAGCAGTGAGGTTGGTAATGCAACCCGCTGAACCCATCCACTTTCCCCTGCTCTCAACAGAATTATGGTGGCTATCAGATTTTCCCAGTGTCTGATTTAGTTTGTTTTGATGGTGGCTTGTTCATTCTGTCCTGCTGTTGTGATCTGATGCCGTTGCTTCACTCATCTCGTCTGGGTGCCACGGCCTTTCCACTGACCAGAAGTTTCTCCCTGTCTAGTGCTGTGAAAGGGGCTCACTTGCTATTTAATCACTCATCAAAAACTCTCAACCCTTCTCCAATTCATTGCCTATAATTATAAACTCTGATCCTTTTTGTGTTTGTTGCTATCTGGGGTCAACCTGAAGAGGATGGGTTCCGCACTTTTAGTCTTGGTTCCTCTCACTTTTTCTTGTGTTTTGGCCTTGACACTGTCGCCCTTGGCTTGCTCTTTGGGGGCTTGGAACTAGATTCTCTGTAAAGCTGCTTTGTGACAACATCTGTTGTAAAACGTGCTATATAAATAAATTTGACTTGACCTGACTGTACCAACACTGCAGCCTCCATTGGAAGACAACCTGGTACTATGTAGATTTGAAGAGCTGAGTCTAGGCTATTTGAAATACAACAATAAGTAGTTACAGGTCATACACTAATAATAACATAGTTCTGTATTAGATTTAGATACGTTAGATTTCATTTCTGATAGACCCCATGCCAAATTTTACACACTGTTTCTTTAAACCATTTATTAATTTAAAAAATATAGTTTTGGTTTCCCTTTTACCCTTTGGTTTTAGGTTTGTTTCTTTAGTTTTGTGATGGACCTTACTGAATGTCTAATAACACGTTACTAGAAACAACTAGTGTCTTAATAAACATCAAATTATCAAGCACAAGACTAAATCATGAATCTTCAATACTAAAAAATAAATAAAACAAGTACAAACAGAAGCAAAAATGTTGGATATAAAATGTTTGACTGACCAACTGCATTTGAGATTTAGGGCAATGAAAACTAAAACTTCCCTTTCAATTGTATATTTGATATCCACCTTCCCTCTAAGTGCATTGTGTAAAGTTCTATAGTTACAGACTGTAGTCCTTCTGTTGCACTGTGTAATACATCGCCAATGGTCAGAACCCCTGCAGATTCTTGTCACTGCAGTGACACTGACATGGTGGTGGTTTGTTAGTGTGTTGTGCTGCTGCTGTGTACACTCACTATCCACTCTATTAGATACATCTATCTTGCTGATCCACCTTGTTGATGTAAAGTCTGAGACAAGAGTTCTCCTGCTGCACAGTGATATTAGTCTTAGTCTTGTTCTTTATCAGTGGTGAATCTCTGCCCACAGGAAGCTAAAAACTGGATACATTTGGTTGGTTGACTAGTCTTAGTCCAGCACTCAGGTGTTTAAAAACTCCAGCAGCACTGCTGTGTCTGATCCACTCACACCAGCACAACACACACTGACACAAAACTCCAGCACTCAAATAAACCTGCACTGTGGTGCTGTGTCTAAAATATGAAGAGAAAAGGTGGTCTACAGTCAGTAATTGTAGGGCATCGAAGTATATAGTAGGTGGAGCTGATAAGGCCAATGGGCATATACTGTGTTATAAGGTGGACTGTCCACCAGAATTCTCTATAAAGCTGCTCAGGATTCAACATCAAAGAGGTAATCTCTTCTGTGGTCACTAGAGGGCAGTGAGGGTTAACCTGAAAGGAGCCCAGTCCAAGTTCAATGTAGAGTCTAGCGTCCTCCCCTGTGTTCTCTGGCAGGAAGGCAAACACCATGTAATGCATTCCAAACAGCGGGATCAGGAACAGAGTCGACTTAGCCAGCCTCCTAACCAAACACACAAGCATACACACATCATCAGCATATGGGCACAAATACACAATTATCATGTACAGCCTAAAACTGACTAAGACTCCTATTTCAGAGTGTAGATTACAGTGAGTTCAGCTGTAGCAATGAAACAGAGATATCCTAAAGCTCTTACATGAAGTGGCTGGTGTCATTCCCTCCAACTCCAGGAGACTTCAGCTTCTGCACTAGTATTCTGATCACATTGATGAAGATGATGAAGTTTACCTACACCAAAAAGATTAGAAATGAATCTTTACAAAACTCTGAAACGTTTTTCATGGTAAGTTTTAGAGCAACCTGCTCTTTTAGGTTCTTATATGACGTCTGTAAGACTAGAACTTTCTCACTGCTGATTATAGTCACATCCCACAGATAACAAACAGATAAAACAGCTGCATGTAATAAATGAACACTGTAAATGTTTGAAAACAGAATTTTCACTCTCTAATCCATACAGTCCATAGCCGCAGAAACTGCCTGTTAGAGTTTGGTGTTTTATAAGGTCATGGAAAAGGAGCAGTTTATCTCTGCTACCTATTTACGTTAGTTCTAAGAAGAGTTTCAGTCCCAACTGCTTATGGAATAAGGGAAAAAGCTTTACAGACAGTTGACATCAGTAATAGGGGAGGAATACTAATAACAACAATAATAAATAAACATACACATACACATATACATAGCACTAGCCCCTGTTTGGGCAGTGTCTGAGCTCATGGTGGGTTTTAGGTTCTAACCTTCCTGTCCTAGCTGGATTATTATCTAATGGAACACTAAGCACGGTTGTAAGTCGTTCTGGATAAGGGCGTCTGCTAAATGCCTTAACTGTAAATGTAGAAGCAAACATATACATGGGAGCTGGTGTTGAGTCCCACAGTTCAGAAGCATAATAACTCATTGAAATAGATAATATAGATAACAGCCAGTGCAGCTCTTTTAAGCTCTCTTTTTAGTTTTTGTTAGGATCTGAGCTGCAGTGTCCTTGTACTTCAGGCTTTATATTAGTAGCTAAAGAACCGAGTTTCTGTACCGAGCATCAATATTTAAGTTTTGTCTTCATTTAGTTGCAGTAAATTTGATTAAAAGCAGCTTGTGTAACTGTAAAGGATAGAGAGGCTGGAAAATAGTCACAAAATGTCTCAAAATATATTATGGAAAAATTATGGATTGTTTTTGTGCATACAACCAAACGAATCTTTGAATAAAAAAAATTGTCAACATTGATATTTAACATGAGAAAAACTTCAGCAGTGCGCCCTCTTGTGGAGACACCAAAGCAGTGTCGCTTTTCGTGAAGTGGAAAATGCCACCAAGTGAAGAATCGTCTATTGTATCATTGTAACATTTGTTTTTCTAGTTTTGACTGAGTGTTTGACATAGACTCTTTTTTCAATGGTCCTTTGTCTAAACTTGCATCATTTCTCTTGTGTCTGCTCATTTACTGATTGTGCTCTAACATAATAGGTATGTGATCAACGTGAATTTTCCCGGTACATCAAAGATACCTGGATGATATACTACTTTGGCCAGTATGTAGACAAAGATTTATTTAAGATATGGTGTATCATATTTTATTTTAAAAGACTGAGCATCAAAATAAATTTGGTTTAATGTAAGACAAGATGTGATAAAAGCTACCACTTGGAACATGTGAGCGGCATAAGTACATAGATGCCCTAACAAGGACACAGCTGGCTTTGAATTGGCTTCTACCTGCAAAAAAAAAAACTTTCATCTTTTCTGGAGTACCATTCAAGTACCACTGCTCAGGCTATGAATCTGAAGGAAAGCTGTGAACATGAAAACCAAAGAGCGTTCTTAAAAATTCTAAAAATAGAGCTAAAATTAAAGTACAGAAGAAAGACAAGGCTACAAAACATTATGTTTCGAAAGGAACACTGTTGGTTCCCCTGAGAGAAAATGGAAGATATACCTAGAAGAGACTGCCTAGAAGAGGTTGTCCCTCAAAAATCAGAACCAAAGGAAGAAGGGGACTTATGAGGGAAGTCACTGGTTATCAACAATACCAAAAGCTCTGCATACAATCAGCTTATAGGGGAGGGTGGCTAGAAATTAAACCACATCAGAAAAATGTGGGGTAAGACGGCATGAAAAAATGGGGCTTTTTGGTCAAAATGTAACACCCTAATCGAGAGCTGGGTTTCTGGTTAGAATTAAAGAATAGTGTAAAGTAATACTGTGCCTTTAAAAAAAGAGGCACTGTATTTACCTATTCCTGTGAGAGTGGAGAAGAGAGTGGGTTCCTGTGGTTATCCTACCATTCTTTTCTTATATGTGTTTGCACTGTCTGTAATGGTATAAGAAAGCTGAACTACAGTCTAACTTGTGTATAAGTGTGCCATTGTAGAGACTGGGTTCACTTGGTAAATGTAAATAAATGCACATATTGGAGTCCCTACACCAATGTCTGTTTGGCTCAAGATAATATCTGGTGGCAAAGCTCGACATGAATCGCCACCTGTCTGCAGGACAGTGATCCCAAGCACAAGGCCAACATTGGAGTAATTAAACAGCAAGAAGATGACTATTCTTTAGTCGCCAATTCAAATCCAGATCTCCATCCAGTCAAGAGTCTGTCTCGTTGTTTTAAATATGAGGTCCATCCAAACAACAGCAAAGCTTCCAACGGTTACATACTCATGCACACAGCATTTTCAGTTTTGAATATTATTTTTTAGCAACAGATACAGGCTAAAGGTCTTGAGATCAGTCTGATTGGGCCAGCCCCTGATCGTTGTATTGTTGTACAGTACAGTTTTTTGCCACATATTAGGTGTAGTTTCAAGCGCAGCCTTCATCCAGCCAACATCCTGCCTCATCACCTCCCCTTGGTGACACGTGATATTACATGGTTTCCACTAAATAACCAGGTTAGTCTTTATCCTGTTAAGCTAATGCTCATTTGTATTAAAAACAACTGGAAAAGCTAATGGTCCTCACCTTTCTGATGGACAGGGTACATACGATGTGTACTTACCAAAAGAGATGTTGTGATTGGTCCTTTAATAATCCACCAAATGAAGGATACATCCGTATCATCCCAGCACCTTCAATGTTAATTGGGTAAAGCAAGAAAATTTTGATTCCCTCAACAGATCTGCTCACAGCACTGAGTCAGCATTCATTATCAAATCTCAGACTATGCGCTTTTACATTGCTGACATCACTGTATATATATATATATCATCTGGGGGTAAGCTGGGATTTCCTTTACTCATACAAAACAGGCCTGCCTGTTTCATGCGGTGAAGCACTTAAGACACCAAACTGGACTCACCCCCTGTTGTCATAGAAATTCCTGGCCAGAACCCAAACGGTCAATATTGTTGTTGGAAGACCTAGGAGATGCAATAAACAGTTGAGCATCAGACAAAAAGCTCAACATGTTCATTTATTTTAGCATGCTGAACACCAGACCGCCCTACAGGTCAAGGGACCTTTAGCTAAAATAAGGAGGGTTGAGATTATTAGCAAAATGAATTAGGGTTTTCTGTATCATAGTTTTTGAGAAACCAAGACAAGAAGATGAAAACTGAGTTGAGTTATTTGCATATTATTAAAAGGGTTTTTTCATTTCTCATGAAATGACAGAAAGATATATTTTGTATTGTTAAGTTTGATCCTTTAAAAACATCTGCCTTACCTTAAAATCATCTGCCTTTTTTGTAGATGAAAAACATCTCTTTAAATATTTCTGCAGCACTTTTATATGCTGTTAAAAAGCTACCAATGTAAAAGTAAGATAACAGGATCATTTCATACTTTCATAGCCTTTATATTTATAGGTTGTAGAGTCTCTGCACACTCTTGATATATTTGTATGCCTTTGCTGGATGGATGTTTTGTAAGTCGCTCTTTTATGTGCAAAAATGTAACTGTAAACACAGAACACTTCTAATGTGCTTACCCCAGCCGATAAGGATGTACCACCAAAAATACTTCTTTTGTGAGACGAATGTGAGAGCCAGCAGAGTCTGCAGGTACATCCCCTCCACCAGCAACCAGAAGTAGTTTGCCAGGATGCTAAACTGGAAAAAGGCCACTGCTGCTTTACATGAAGCCTAGAGAGGGAGAGAGAGAGAGAGAGAGAGAGAGAGAGAGAGAATGTGTGTGTGTGAGAGAGAGAGAGAGAGAGAGAGAGAGAGAGAGAATGTGTGTGTGAGAGAGAGAGAGAGAATGTGTGTGTGAGAGAGAGAGAGAGAGAGAGAGAGAGAGAGAATGTGTGTGTGAGAGAGAGAGAGAGAGAGAGAGAGAATGTGTGTGAGAGAGAGAGAGAGAGAGAGAGAGAGAGAATGTGTGTGAGAGAGAGAGAGAGAGAGAGAGAATGTGTGTGTGTGTGAGAGAGAGAGAGAGAGAGAGAGAATGTGTGTGTGTGAGAGAGAGAATGTGTGTGTGTGTGTGTGAGAGAGAGAGAGAGAGAGACAGAGAGACAGAGAGACAGAGAGAGCGAGTGAGAGAGAGTGAGAGTGTGGGATATGGTGAGGAAGAGACAGGAAAAGAGAGAGACAGAGAGAAAGGGGGAACGAGAGGGAGGGAGAGAGATAAAGGGATGAGAGTGGGTGAGAAAGAGAGTGTTATAGAATGAGAGACAGAGAGAGAAAGAAAAAAGAGAAGGACAGAGAATAAGTGAAAGGCAGAAAGGAAAAGGGACAAGGCGAGACAGAGTCAGGGTGAGAGAGGAGGGGTGAGAGAGGCTGCAAAACACTGTCAAACTTTGATTTATGATGGTGATTAGTGAGAGAGCCGCTTATTTTCACACAGAATGAACTGAGGTAGCTGTTGCCAGCGTGTACACACCTTTTCATACCAACTTCACTGCACATCTTGTCAGTGGCGTTAATGAGTCCAAGTACCGAGAGTGATCCGTGTCAACTGTTACATAACCAGACAAGCTAACTATATCTGCATTCAGGCTTTTCAGAATCTTAACCCATAAGAGCCCAGACCCATTTTCCCCTTACAGAAAAGTAATGAGGGGTCAGTTACAAGATCATAAAAGATCAGTCTTATTGTGACCACGAGGTCACATGGCGTCCTCTGTAAGTATTATAAGGTCAAAACACCAGCAGCATATGTCACAACTATTTCATAACTTGTATTCCATCATTGTGTTCCAGAAATAGGGTCAGAATTAGTATATGTAAAATAGAATATGGGTTTATATAATATCGAACATGTTATCAAAGCATTAGAGCTCTAAAATGGGTTAAAACCTTATAGGTGCAAAAACAAGCTTTTACAATGAGCTGGTTTTGTCTCCTGCCTTAACCAAGTGCATTGCCATTTTCAAAATAAGGGTCATGTGGTCACCAACTGTCATTTGACCACATCCAGGATACTCAGTATAGGTCACTGAGGGTCTCCATGTGTTTAAGTTTAAAAATAAAGCTGTATAAGGAACTGTCCAGCCTTTTAAAAGGCTTGTTACATACGTCACTGTGGGCTCTTATGGGTTAAGGTATATTGTCTTTGGTACCTCGTCAATGGCACTGTAACAAAGTTCACAGGGCTCAATCTGACAAACATCTTACATATAAAATGCATGGGGGGCTCGATCATGTCTAACCCGATGTTCAGAGAAGATGAAAGCTTTAGTAAAATCCGCCAGCTCAGAGTTTAACTATTTCTCTGCAGAACAATAAAGAAAGTTATTAATGTGTTCTTCTCAATCAAGTTAAACATCCATTACATGTCTAAAGTGCCAGTGTTCAGGGGAACTGAGCTGAAACTGAAGGACTCATTTCTCTTGTCTTTTTAATTCAAGCATTACAGTTTCTGTTCCACAGCTGGAATGTAATTATGAAGAAAAGTCCAACTTCTAGTGTGAGTGTAAAATCCTTTGCTTAAGGACTGTGTCCACAGGGAGGCCAGTGCAGCAGCACGCCTCGTCATCCTGACCACCAAGAACACAACACAGTAAGTGGCAGATTTACTCCTGTTTTTGCTCTTGCAAACCCTTTTTTTGAGGGGTTTAAAACATGATAGCTTACTAAATAGCTGCAGCAGCCTGTTAGCCCCCACAATAAGAGCAAAGAGGCGGTCGCTGCCCTTCTGCACTTTTGTCTCGTTGCATATGCATGCTAAGGAGTTTCTCTCCCAAGTCACACAATGCTTAAAGAGATTATTATAATGAAGTACCTACTGTAATTTGCCAGGACTAGTAGTAAATACTGACTGCACACTGTTTAACTGTGAATAGCTTGTTTTATTTTTGGCACTATCATGGCTGCCCTTTTTTGAGCTGAAAAAGGAGAGATTTTTATAACACAATTATTTACACTCATCCTCAGATGAATAGCTCAACTCAGGAGGAAGGATTGCAGTGCTATTTGGACAGAAGATAAAGGTTACCAGAAACAGTAAAGTGGATAAATGTAGACTGATATGGGCAATAATGATTGAGCTGCAGATACAGAAGTAGAGTCTCTCGGTATGGGGTTGGGCCACCATGTTTGCTACTGCAACATGCCAGATGTCTCAGCATGGAGTTGTAAAGGTTCTAATGGTGTCCTGTCATAACCCATCCCATGCAGCGTGACTGTTCTCAAACAGTTCCTGCAGATTTTGTGATAGGTGTGGAGTAACCTTCTGGACATAAGACACGACAACAAAACACTCTGTGACTCGTCACTGAAGCTGACCCGCTACCATTCTGAGTCACTAGCATAACACCATTGCAGTCATTGGTGACGTTGACATGGCATTAAGGCCAGTTGTCGTAACAGTCTGTATCCATGTAGTCCTGTGTTGTGCAGCCGCCTGCCAGTAGTGCTGGCACTAAAAGAAGGACTCATGAAGGGCATCATTGCTCAATGTAACCGCGGGTAATGGGTCAGTCAGGAACAGCAGGAAGGCCTGTCCTTACACAGCTGAGTGTAAAGCTTGAATCATTCACATGTCTCACAATGTCAAACCTACCGACCAAGTTTCATTCCTCTTTCTAATCGTTTGTTTTCTTTCAGGTGCAACTATTTGTGCAACTAATCTTTTGATGATGAGTGTATTTATATATATATATATGTATATATATATATATATATATATATATATATATATATATATATATATATATATATATATATAAATATATATATATGGGCTGTGCAACCTCTGCTCTAACAAAGCCACTTGTTATTTCATTATACTTCATTATATTCTGATTGCTGTGATTTATTACATTTTGTTATATGGGCTTCAGTTTCCACTTCCGGGTTCTAGAGTCACAAAAGCAACATTTGATGATCGGTTACATACCACAATGTTTAATGAGGGGTTAATTAATTACTTTTCATAATGACTTGATTCAGAATTCCAGGTCCTGTGATTTTTCAATGTCTTCATAATCAAATGGTTATGATGTAAACAAGATCACTCAGAGGGCTTTGATGTCAAATGCTCTGTTTCAGAGAAACAGAAAGTCAGAATGGTTCACAATAGTAGTCATAGGAACCAGACATCTAATGAGTCCAGATTCTCTAAAAGCTCCCCCGCAGAAAGCAGTTATATGATACGGTCACGAATACACTCTCTGATGTCTGAGACACAGTTTACAATGGTTCTGATGTACAGATTTTCTACATTTACCACATTACATCAACATTACAGACATCAACAGTACAGTTATGCAGAGCCTTTGGAATATCAGTGGAATCCCTGTTGCTGAGCAGAGTTTGCCAGTTTTAGGACATCTGACTGAACTCATCTCTTGATTATTATCGAGCCTTTGACAGATATCGGGCCCTTAAAATATAAACGCCTATAAAAGGGTTAACAGAGACTCTCTCTAATGAGCAAACTCAACAGGTTTCAGGTGTGCTCAAAGCTTCTGACTTTGCTTACATCAGCTGGTTTGCTGCCCTGAGTATATGGATTAACAGTCTTCTGGTTAGGTACTGGCTACAATCACTTTTCCCTATTTTTAGACACTGGGTGCATTTATATGCACTTCATAATCAATAATTGTTATCTGATTTTGGTGGTTATTTGATTATTCTGATTACTCTGATATACTCTGATTTCTTTGATTGGATTAAGACTTTGAATCCAATTAAGAAACCCGGTAAATAGAGTTGGATGTTAGCTCAGTAATCAAATTTCTGAGTATGTAAACTTGTACTCTGATTTCTTTTGGATTATTCAGCCTGCACATGTGCAAAAACAAACCACCGTACCATAGATAAATAACAAGATACCAACAAAACACTTATGAAGCATTGCTGAAACCAACTACATGCTCGATGAAAAGAAAGGATTTCAATATTCTTCCTCTTCTACAAACCGGATTCCAAAAAAGTTGGGACACTAAACAAATTGTAAATAAAAACTGAATGCAATGATGTGGAGGTGCCAACATCTAATATTTTATCCAGAATAGAACACAAATCACAGATCAAAAGTTTAAACTGAGAGAATAGATCATTTTAAGGGAAAAATATGTTGTTTCAAAATTTCATGGCGTCAACAAATCCCCAAAAAATTGGGACAAGGCCATTTTTACCACTGTGTGGCATCCCCCCTTCTTCTTACAACACTCAACAGACGTCTGGGGACAGAGGAGACCAGTTTCCAACTTTTTTTAGATTTCCAGTTTGTAGATGATACACAGTACCAGAGTACAGATTAGCATACTGCTTTGCATTAGAGCAAAAGTGACGACATCATACTACCAAATGGCATTCACAGAATTATGCACTGAACGAGTGAATTGATACTCTGAAAGAGTGACTAGAGCTTCTAATTTGTGCTAAAAAAGCCATTTGTGCTAAAATATATATCAGAGCTGGGACTATGACAAAAATATAATACTGTGATCCATCAGGAGTATATGTGGTATATCAGCATATTATTTTTTCAGGCATCTAATCAGTTGGGACTGTTAGGAATAAGCCTGTAGGGTCCTAACCAAACACATCCATTTAGTAGGTGTCTAAACCTTTCTCTGGTACTATATGTTTCTATAAAGTGACTCAAATGTGGAATGTTTAAGTTTTATGTTACATTTATGCCAACTCTTCTTCTTGTGAGTTTATTGGCCAGTCAGAAAGCAGAAATACTATTACCGCCTGACTCATGTACATCCAGAGTTTTCTCATTATCTGATTACTCAAGTGCATGTAAACGCGTTGATCAGATTATCGACAAAATCTGATTTTCTGCAGTTAGCAGATTATTGAGTGCATGTAAACACACGCTGTAATAGTGCACTAGGAAAAAACTACTTACATCCATTAAAATCATGACATTTACTGTACAGTATCATCTAGTTAAGAACTTCAAAAGAGGATCGTCTAATGGAAAACTTGGTTTAGCCTTATTTTGCTAGATTGGACTGTGTTTGTACAAGGGGACTCTGAAATGTGGAACACAACTAGTGCTGTAGTTCTGGGCAACATCAGAGAGCCTGAAGAACCAAAGTGGAATTAATTATCAGCTAAGATTGAATGACTGAAGGGCCTCTGCACGGAGACAACTGATGTTTTGCTATTAAATTCTACGGTCTTCTTTCTCTTTTTTCTCCCCTGTGAAAACAAAATACAAATAAATATTAATCCCACACAGATCTATGTGATTCCAGTCAGTGTGACTTACAGTAGACATGAAGCAGTGGTCCTGGGTCTCATCGGTAAAGAGGACGCCATCTTTAATGAAGACAGCACTAGCTCTCAGGATGAAGGAGGAGAAGAGGTTGATGTGGATATAATTCCTTGTGCAGTGGAACTTCCTGTTTTGAGTATGTACATGTAAAATTATTCTTACAAGGACACGCCATGATATACTGAAAGCATATGTTAGCTTGAAGTGGTTTAGATAAGTAACACCGTAAACACTGCTGCTGAATTTGGTCATTTCTCCACATGCATTATGGACCAGACTATTAAGTCACAGTTTTAATAGTGATGGTTTTTGCAGTACCTGAGGGCTGTGAAGACAAAGATAGCAGAAATGAGGGAGATGAGTGAGGTAGCATAGCCTGCAGTGTACACCTGTTTGAAAGTGGAATAATACGTGGTCTGAAAAAAGAGAGTAAGAGAGAGTTTAGGTTCATTCAGTATTTCAGATGAACTAAGAATCTGAGAATTAACGCTAATACATCGTAACACAATTCTCCCCAAAGTCAACTGTCAGCTTGGCTGCTGTTATGTGATTATTCCCAGCTTCTTTTCAGCTTGTACTTTGTTTTTGGCTTATATTAAACCTAGGCAAAATTAATATTATATTAATTATGTGAGATTATTAGAAGACAATGCACACTGTCAGGATAAAACACCACAATTATTACATGTGTGCATTTATAAAGTGTAAGATGATACATCGTTGCTGTCCAACGAAAACATGTATCTCCATTTTCTCGATTTTTTATTTTATGCAACCTTTAAACACAGCAGATGCCATTTACACTGTGTGAAAATTTGATGATGATGAAACCAGCTTGGAAAAAAAAGTCTGGTTCCATTGACTTACACTGAAACTGAATCAGGTTTTGTGACCTCACCTGTAAAGCTGCCATTCTGGAGATTCTTGTTTTTCTTTGGATCACGACATATTTATCATTGCCTACCTAATGAATACACTGTCAAATCAGGCAGCAGGCATCATGATGCACCAGACGAGTTACATAAAGTGAGAAAGAAAGTTTTCCATACAGAAAAAAAAAACGACTTAAGGAGATAAAATGTGCACTTTCAGTCATTTATGCTAATCTCAACCTTGACCTGCCAAGTTACTTCTGAGTATGAAACAGTTTTTTTTCCTACAGCAGAGCACATCCCTTTAAATAAGAGCAGCAAAGCCTCATATTAACATTTACCCATTAATCCTTATGAATATTAAATAAAATAGCAAATATTTTAGAAGACAGAAAAAATCTTCCCCAGGAAAAAAGTGATATCGTTTTGTGACTGCAGTGGTCCCAGATACATCAAAGCTTAAAAAGAATAAAGTACTGTTAATACCACTTATTAATTACATTTTCAGTCAAAATGGCCAGTAAGTACAAACATATTCAGAACAAAATCTGAAAACCACATATAACAGAAATTTACCCAGAGGCCTCAACAAACACCACACTGTTCAGCATTCAGCATGTCCACATTTTAACAGCTACCATTCTTTTATTAAAACCTGATTTCAGAGATCTTTTCCACACCTCCAAAGATCAGGCTTAGAAGTTGGTTGCATTTTCTGCGTCTCTCGATTCACGTAATCTCAAACACATTCAGTGATGTTGAGGTCTGGACTTTAAGGTAGTCAGTTCGTTATTCTGAACACATGCAGCTTCTTTGTTTTATTTGTACATGTTCCTCTTTTTTGTCTCTTGTCTTTTCTCAGCAACAATTTCTTAATTGCTACACTTTCAGATTTATAGCGTTTAGCTGTCTTCCCACAGTGGAAGGACAGACAGAAACACCTGTGGATTTATTCAGAGCTTGATTTTCTCTCATCTCTCAGAGTTAAAAGTTTTAAGAAGTGTTTATCTGATGGTGACAGTTTTGATGGCCTGTAAGGTTTTGCACAGTTAGGTCGTCTCATTTTCTGAAATGACTGGAAATTCAATAAATGAAGGCTGGCCTCTGACTTTGGGACAATACTGTATAAATTCCGAAAGTATTGGATGTGAGGCTTAAAGACATATTCTGTAAAATATACAATATGCCATAAAATCTGACATTTAGAATTTTAATGGAACCTGCTATACAAAGCATCCATCACTTTTGCAAACCAGGCCACCATCCCCTGCAGTGATTCTCTAGGTGCATCTATTACCTTATAACAGCTCGCCTGGAAGAAGGAGAGGTGAAACTCGTTATTAAAAACAGCTTAAGCAGGAAAATTAAATCTACTATGCAGGAGAGACTCCATTGTGTTTTTGTCTGACAAGTCGGTCATGTTAATTAGTTTGTTCACATTAGGGACATGCTCCACTGTTAGCCTTGGTCTGCTTTTCCATTATGCATGTGTATGTGTGTCAATCTGTGTTTGTGCATGCATATGCGCGTGTGTGCATGAGTGCAGGCACTTGTACAAGTGTATGTATGTATGTGTGTGTGTGTGTGTGTGTGTGTGTGTGTGTGTGTGTGCATGTGTGTGCGTGTGTGTGTGTGTGTGCTGAGGATTAATATATTATCACTCTCTTAATGCAAGGCAGTGTCTCCAAAGCTCTCATTAGCATTTGACTGAATATTCAGGCACTTTGCCATAAAGTGGTTGAGAAAGCAAAGTAGGGAGAACGAAAAGAGAGAAGAGCATAAAGAAGAGAAAGGTGGGGTGGCGGGGGGCTTGAGATATACTGCGCTGTCTATGTTATCTTTCTCTCTCTCTCACTCTCTCTCTCTCTGTATCCATTTCAGTCTGTATTTGATTTAAATTATTTGCAGCTCCCCTGCAGTCCAGTCGTGCATTCACACTCGCTGTCTTTATCGCTCTCGGATTGCTCTGAGGTGAATACACAAACTGAAAGCGAGCGAGTGGGCGATATAGACACTGTGTTAGTCTCCAATTTTCCCCATAACTAACAGGTCATGCAAGGATTCACCAGCACTGAGAGTAATTAAGTGAGAGAGAGAGAGAGAGAGAGAGAGAGAGAGAGAGAGAGAGAGAGAGAGAGAGAGAGAGAGAGAGAGACCGAGGGAGAGAGAGGAGCAGGAGGAGAGAGAGATTTTCATGGAAGAAAAGAGGTAAAAGAAACATATAGGTACTAGACAGTGAGCATAAGAGAATAGTAAAACTAGGAGGGCACTCGAAGAATGCAACCTAGAAAGGAGCAAAGGATCCTGCACTGTGCATAACTCTGAGAACAGTACCGTACAAATTGAGAGATGCAGTAAGAAGTTCAAAGGGCCTCTTTCATGGATGTAAGGTCCATATATATGTTGCGCTTTACATTTTCTTTATTTGATGCATTTTGTGTGCCTCTGAATGATATCCTGAGTTTAATAAATCTCCAACGATAAGAAATACAAGATCTGAGAGTAGAGTCTTTTTACAGCATTAGAAAAGCTAAAGTTTCTATGGTTTCAATACTTTTATATATATCGAGCTTCCTAGTCAAATAATTAATCTAAAAAATGATTAAACCATCAAAGTGTCACAGAACACCAGTATTTTTATGCCTAAGTAAGTTGGCAAAAAATAAGCCATAAATGAAGTCTAGTCTTTGCAATAAAAAATCTCATTAAAAACATTACAGATCTCACTTAGTCTAGAGTAAGTATCAGTCTGAGACTGGAAAACTGTCCTTAAACGTGTTAATGACTGCAATAAAAGGATAAGGAATCGTTATTCACCTCGGAGTCCTCCACTTCCACAAATTCACAAGCATCCTCGTAGGACGGGTAAATGTCACTCCAACCGCTCTTAGTACAGTTCCGGTATATATAACCTATAAGGAAAAAACACACGTTTTAACAGGTCACAGGTCAAATCAAACAGTAAAACAGCTAAAAAAACAAAAACAATACAGAGAAATGAGTTAGATAAAAAGTTTTTTGTGCTAATATTAGTGCATAATGTTTACATACAATGATCCATAATCATTAACTGATCATTAACTGACCATTTACAGATAGGAATTTGTCATATATATATATGTTTATAAATGGCAGGTCTTGTACTTGTTGATGCATGTACTCATATTAATATGAGTTATGCAAAATGAGTACATTTAAGTTATAATGTAAAAGCTGAAATGATGTAATAATTTTAAATAGTGCTGTAAAGCTCTGACCGAGGCAGTGGCACTTCTTTTTTTAATATAGGCTCAGACAGCACATTTTTTGACATTGAAGGGTTTGACAAATCATTTGACCGTGGGTACTACTCCAAGCCCTCAAGAAGCTCAATGTAGGGTCTGATGATATTCAATAAACAAGCCTCCAGGACGAAATGTAAGTCTTGAAAGTCCCCCCCACTAAAAGTCAGTTGTGTAAAGACCACATTATATAGGACAAAATCTATAAGGTAAACACACTTCTGTTAAATCAGGATATATCTAGATTATTCATTATTATGCTTATCCTCCTGGGGGGAGGGGACTGCTGAAGCCTCACTTTGGACAACATTAGAAACCTGAGGTTCTTTTATAAAGCAAAGTGTTAAAAGTGGTTTCATGGAATCGATTTTGTCCATCAAGCAAAGCAACTGAATTGTGTTCCATTGCGATGAACAAACGCTAACCATCTAAAGTGTTTCGTTAGCTAGCTTGTTTAGCTTGAGTGGAATTTTGGGATTTCTTGTTAGTCTGGTACTTTTCCATAATCAGTGCCAACATGGGTCCCCAGATGTATATTATTTATAGCTATTAATTATTGACATTAGTCCCCATGAAAGACAGCGAATGAAACATAGAAGAGACCCGGAGTCTGTTAGCAATACAGTTTTACTATTTCATACACTGCATCTGACACCATTTTAAAATCCTTACAGCCTTCGATCTTGAAAACCATGCAGGCTCAAGAAACCACATCAAGTTCAGCTGCAAGGTGAACCAGGACAGTCTCTAATAACCACCCGCTGTGAGCATGGCTACTTTTCTGTGGAACACTCCACTGTGAATAAGATTAGTGGTTTTATTGATATGATTATAGTTACTGCTGTTGTTATTGTTCTTGTTATGTAGATATGAGCATGGGTGAGTTTTGTGGCAGGCACCCAGAGCGGTAAGCACTGTTTCTGGCATTATCCTCTGGATTAAAGGCCTCAGCTGACAAGCCCCCGATAATAAGAGCTTTTCTCTGTCTTCAGCCGGGGCAACAGACAGTGATACAGAGTGAATATCAGGAATTAGGAAAAGACATAACGATAAAGGATTAATAATAAATGTGATTCTGAATTTAAGAAAGGTGGGGATGCGGATTGAAAGGAGGAAGAGTAGATTCTTCTGTTTTTTTATTCATTCTTCTGTTTTTTTTTCATCCGACTGTGACAGATGAAACACATACATAGAAAGAGGGGAGAATGAAAAGATGGACATAAAAAAGCAAGTGACAGAAGCGGTACAGAGAGGCAGAGAGGAAGGCAGTCATGTTGCCTTGGCTTTGGGCTCAGATGAAGTGTGTTCTGACAGCTATAAATATGCAACAGTGATAGAGTTTCACAGCTTAAGAGACTTACTGATTCAGCTCACACCAAAATATTCATCCTAAAAAGAGTAAGGACTTTACTAAAGTGATGACTTTATTATCCACACGCATTACTGCTCTAACTGTAACAGCATGCTGTTTTAGGTAATGGATTATAGAGTTACTCGATATGCATTCATTTCGTTTTCTCGTTGCTGTTGTGCTTTAGTGTTTTATGCATGAATATGTCCGCGAATAAAGGAAACTCTGGAGCCAGCAGGAGTGCACCTTAACTTCAAAAGTCCTGAATTTTAGTGAATAAAATTAGATCAGACACAAACACAATCCCGATCAGTTATGTGTATGTATAACCGAGTGATTATCTAATTACTTAAAGCTGCTTCACATGGTCAAGATCTGCTTGTAAACAAACACGCATGTATTGAGACATCATCAGTTCTTATTACTGAACTAAATTTCACTAAACGTGTCCTGTTAGAATCCTGCACCATAGATTAATAGCTAGCCTGCATGGACTGCTTTCACTAGCTTTTATTTTTATTTCGTAACTGTGAACACACTGCTTAGCTGTACAGAGCGGCAGGAAAAGCATTGGGTTGGCACCTGATGTTAAAACCTGCAAGGTCTTGCAGAAACACAATGACACACATCAGTGACTCCATAAATGTGCAATTCACTCTTAAATCTTTCTGCATATAAAAGCCCCCAAAGCCCCCAAAACACAGCTGATGTTGACCTCCTATATACCAGCTTTTTGTTCAGATTTCCCTGTTCCACTTTAAATTGTGCAGCAGTTACGTTCTGGCACTTCATTCTGGCACTACTTAAGCTGGAATATGAAAATACTATCTATATGTATGACGGAATGTTGTATTTTAGGCTATGAATGAAATAAAAATAAAGTAAAAAAAGTTCTCTGTGTTTTACAATCCACACATATAAGCTACACACAATATACAAACCGGGTTCCAAAAAAGTTGGGACACTAAACAAATTGTGAATAAAAACTGAATGCAATGATGGGGAGGTGCCAACATCTAATATTTTATTCAGAATAGAACACAAATCACAGATCAAAAGTTTAAACTGAGAGAATGTATCATTTTAAGGGAAAAATATGTTGTTTCGAAATTTCATGGTGTCAACAAATTCCAAAAAAGTTGGGACAAGGCCATTTTTACCACTGTGTGGCATCCCGCCTCTTTTTACAACACTCAACAGACGTCTGGGGACTCAAGTTTAGAAATAGGAATGCTCTCCCATTCATGTCTAATACAGGCCTCTAACTCTAAATCGTCTTGGGCCTTCTTTGTCGCACCTTCCTCTTTATGATGCGCCAAATGTTCTCTATAGGTGAAAGATCTGGACTGCAGGCTGGCCATTTCAGTACCCGGATCCTTCTCCTACGTAGCCATGATGTTGTGATTGCTGCAGAATGTGGTCTGGCATTATCTTGTTGAAAAATGCAGGGTCTTCCCTGAAAGAGATGACGTCTAGATGATGATACCATCAGTGATGCAGGCTTCTGAACAGAGCGTTGATAACAACTTGGGTTATTCTTGTCCCCTCTGGTCCGGAGGACATGGCGTCCCAGTGTCCCATAAAGAACTTCAAATCGTGACTCATCTGACCACAGAACAGTCTTCCATTTTGCCACACTCCATTTTAACAGACCCTTGGCCCAGTGCAAACGTCTGAGCTTGTGGAGCTTGCTTAGAAATGGCTTCCTTTTTGCACTGTAGAGTTTCAGCTGGCAACGGCGGATGGCACGGTGGATTGTGTTCACTGACAATGCTTTCTGGAAGTATTCCTGAGCTCATTCTGTTATTTCCTTGACGGTGGTATTCCTGTTTGAGGTGCAGTGACGTTTAAGGGCCCGGAGATCACGAGCATCCAGTAGAGTTTTACGGCCGTGACCCTTACGCACAGCGATTGTTCCAGATTCTCTGAATCTTTTGATGATGTTATGCATGGTTGATGATGATAACTTAAAAGTCTTTGCTATTTTACGCTGGGTAACACCATTCTGGTATTGCTGCACTATCTTTCTGCGCAACAATGGTGGAATTGGTGATCCTCTTACCATCTTGGCTTCAGAGAGACACTGACACTCTGAGAAGCTCTTTTTATACCCAATCATGTTGTCAATTGACCTAATTAGTGTTAATTGGTCTTCCAGCTGTTCGTTATATGCTCAATTTCCTTTTTCCATCCACTTATTGCTACTTGTCCCAACTTTTTTGGGATTTGTTGACGCCATGATATTTCCCTTAAAATGATACATTCTCTCAGTTTAAACTTTTGATCTGTGATTTGTGTTCTATTCTGAATAAAATATTAGATGTTGGCACCTCCACATCATTGCATTCAGTTTTTATTCACAATTTGTTTAGTGTCCCAACTTTTTTGGAATCCAGTTTGTACAGACATAGATGTTGATCACTGCGTGATTAAATTAAATGCAGGCATTAATAATCAAGCCTGTGCAGTTCTCTACTGTGTAAAGATGTATGAGGTGGCCAGAAAAAAACAGCAATACCCAACCTGACATCATTGGCGTTTCACTTATTATTTTAGGATTTACAGTTCAACACACAGCAGCGCATGCACACTGTACTTAAGTGTGTATTTTTTCTGTTACTTCTTTCAATTTTCATAAGATTATACATACTGCAGCATAGTGCAGGTAATTTAACTACATAGTTACATCTAATTCAGAATATACTTAAATCAATGTATGGATGTTAGAATTGAATTATCAAAAAAGTTTTCTTTCCTCTTTTCCTCCTGAGATAAAGTAAAGGCATTGATTTCCATTTAACTTCAGTAAAGTGCAAATAATACCAAAATATGACAAAGTTAGTAAATTAGTAAAGTTAGTGTTTTCAATTTCTGCAATTTTTACTTTCTATTGACATGCATACATCAACACTTCTTATCTTTCTCTGTTAGTTTAGATGTTAAGGACCAAAACATGTCAAAAACGTAAATAAATAAAGTGTTCAAATTCAAATTGCAATTAGAAAATGTATACTTTTAGCAGAATGTCTGCTTCTATCTATAAGCTACAAACAAGGCAAACTGCAAGAAAACTAAATCCTAAGAAAGAGTCATTTAAGCATATCACAATGCACAAGCAATTGGGCAACTGGCTGCCAAGGTGTACTATTTTTTCATCTCTATTTTTTAAGAGTTCTAGATTCTAGATGATTCTAGATGTGGCATATGCATCTGAAGATCAAATAAATCAGTGATAGCCAAAACATTATGTATATCAGTATCTACTGTGTGGTGTACTATAAAGAAAGAGGAATGCTAGTGAGTAAACAAACTGGCAGACCACAGAAAACCACAGTACGGGATGACAGAAGAACCTTTTCAGTCATGAAGGAAGTTTTTAAACAAGAATAGGACATCAAGATCAAATGTTGAATAGATGAAGAATATTTGAAAAAAAAAAAAGCCCACCAGCATTACCTTCCACACACTGTGTGCAGGCCAGGTAATGAAAAAAGCAGGTAGACTTTTGGGACAAAATCTTAAGGACAGATGAGCTGATAAAACCCCTCCTGATTTCAATCTAACCACCTCATGCATGAAACATGGGGGCATGTTTATGTTTATTTATGTTTCTGCTAGATGGATTCTGGAATAAATATCAGCAACCTAAGTGCTTATAGTCGTTTTTAACCGAAGTGAAAAGGTTCTTGAAGTGCACTGCACCCCACTGAACGTTTCAGTAACTGAAGAAGGTAAAGGGGAAGAAGGTGGAAGGCAAAAAACACTTCAAACAATACAAACAAGCAAAAACACAAACCGACTGCATTACAGACCAGGAACACCATCACCAAGGAAGATATTTAGTGACGGGTAATATCTCTGCACACATGCTCTCTAAAGCTCTACGCTAACTGTCCACTGGTGAACTTGTATGGGGGAGTTACTGGCATCGGCATCAGCCCATAATTTCCATAACGTATGCCAAATATAAACAAGGAAAATACATCTCTGTCCAGTCACTTAAACTGCACTGTATACCCACTTCACAGTAATGGAATATCTTAACTGTGTATACTTTATTGTCTTAAGGGCAAACAGGTAATCTCTCTCCCTCCCTCTGTGCGTTTGCCTCGCTTTAACTGCAGGAGATGGAAAAACACTCATAAAAGCACTGATCATTACTGAGAGCAGCTGCTCTCAATCTGATTAGAAAATAAACTGAACACTGAGGGTGGACAGTATACTGGAACGGTTAGACGTCTTACTGTCTTATCCAGCAGTGCTCACAGGACAAAGCCCAGAGCAGAACAGTGGGCCAGTCACACTGACCACCTGCAACCCACACAAACACACTCATAACCTTATATTAACCCTGCCTTAGCCAACTGGTCCATACGTCAAATTTCTCATTATGACAGTGAGGTATATTGAGGCATCAGTCCACATGTAATAACATTACTTCTGGCAGGCTAAAGTAAAGCATGGGAGGTCTGGAGAGATCATATACATGCAGACAAAGGCAGACATAAGATACACAGTGTCTCAAGAGTGAACTACAACACTACGCAACTGCAGACAGAATTCATGTAAACTACAATAAGGGGTTCAGTTTAATCACACTGAATGCATGGACCTCAGAGTGTGTTGTAGGGGTGTCATAATACTCATATTAATATTCTCCACTTGGGGATGTGAGGGTGAATCAGATACAGTCTGGTTTATAGATGCTATTAAAATATTTGTTTCATCAGATATTGCCATTAACTGAAACATTTTCCACTGTGCAAACACTCTGAGAGTTACCATAAAGATCATGATGGTAGAAATGAGCGAGAACTCTTTTGGAACTAAATTCCAATGAAGTTTTAATACAGTTCTATTAATGTTCTATTAATGTTCTTTGCTTTATCACATATGCGTACCCTGAAACCACAACACATTACAAATATATAATATATAAAAATAAATATATGTTATTAATCAGAGCAGTTTGGTTATGAAAAAAGGTATACAGTTTGACAGTTTTTTTTTTAAATTAACAATGCACATTTACATTGTTTAAACTGGGTGGACAAATAATGTACCGGCACAGTAACTTTTCACCTGAGAGTGTGTTGAGCTTTGCACTGGACAAATTCTCAATAGCAGTTTAACAGAATTTATAAAGTGCCCTTTTCTACGTTTTTGACACTTTGCAACTGACTCACCTGTCACATGGGGAACATTAAGGCATGATGTAGATGTGATTTAAACACTTTATAAGACATAAATCACAATAAAAGTAAGAAAAATAATTTTCTGGAAATATTATAATTTAAAGAAATATAACACTGTGGTGCATAAACTACAGTATATGTCATACTATAAAATAAGGTACTAGTACACTAGAATTATTATGTATGTTTTTTGTATCTACATGTTTATTAGCACAAAGCATGTTCTACTGCTTATAAAAGCCTAAGAAGGCAAACAAAGAGATAACACTGGTGCAATTATTTCTGGTAGGGTCTAAAGAGCACAGTGCAACAGTAACAGCGATATCCAGTATCAGAGTGTTAGTGTGTGCAGAGCACTTCAGTGAACTGGTTTTATTGTTTTTCTTTTTTTAAATGTGAATAAGATTAGTCTATGTATGTTGCATTTCATAACTATCATACCATCCAGTCTTTGTCATACATGCATCAGTGTAAGACATGGGCAGTGGGTGGTTTAATGCTTCCTTGCCAATGGCTTTTTTTTCCACCCGCTGTTGCTAGAATTAGCATAGCGTGGCATGTATTGCTCAGGTCTCTCGCCCTGAAGCGAACGTAGGGGGGAAGAGAAGCTGACTGAGTGCCTGTGCTTGCTCTGCGTGGTAGAGGTCTAAGGCGATGGCCTAGGGGAGCAGAGGACTGATCTCTAGATGTGAATCAGCCGAGCTAACAAGCATCGCTACAGCGCTAACCTCCTCTGCACCTAGTGCTCTGCCTTCCTTCCCGACCCCTTTGATTTTTCATTATTTTATTATTTCCTTGGCACAGTGGTTGGAAGGACATTGTTTTGTTTTTTTTTTTGTTGCGGAAAACAATATTACCACATTCAACTCATTTATTCAGTGTGGCTATTCATCAGGGGTATTAAATCACCTGCTAGCCATTAATGCTCCTGCACACATGCTCTGTCTGACAGTAGGATCCCCTAGCTGCTTAGTGCCCTTTTGACCTCGTCATGTGTTTTTTATGTTAATGACATAAAGCTTACTGTTGTCAGTCATAAAGAATGCTGGCTGCCATCGTGCTCCTACTGTAAAAAAGCTGTAAACCATAAACAATTAAGATTTACAACATGGACTGCAGTCATCTGACAGGACTTGGGAATCAACATAAAAAGCAGATTTAACTCAGTGAACCTACTGGCATATTTTACTTTTAGGTATTGGCATATTTTACTGAGTTACTGTCATATTTAGCTAAGCATAGCATTTAGCTCGCATATTTCACTCACTTATTAGCATATTTACTTCGTTATTTTAATATTGTTCTATGTTACTACCATTTTCATACGTTACAGGCATTTGACATTTTGTTTTTTTAATTATTGACATATTTCACTTAATTATCTTCACATTATATATTATATATTTTGTGTATATATAAGTTACTGACATAATTTACTTCACTATATATTTAACTTTATTGATGGCATATTGCTCTGTAGATGGCCTTCTAGTAGTCAGTAGTCTAGATAGTTACTAATGATGCTGTTATTGAACTATACCATACCCCATAAATTTAAATAGGTTGGAAGTTTACAGCAAAACACTGTCAACCAAAAATCTTTAAGATAAACAGACTCTATTTGTCTGTTACCTCAAATAATATAACTAGCTTAGTCAAATCACAGCTTACTTCACTTTGTACATTTAGCTGGCAAACAGTGAGAGTTAAAACCAAATGTGAAAAAAATCTCTTAATTATACTAAAAAGAGTTTGGCTTTGATTTTACTAAATCTAAAATGTGTAAAATGAATGAGTGACTCACCGATACTTCCTATGTGCTGTGTGACTAGACTTGCATCCTAATAGAGTTATTCAACTATATAGAACCAGTTTTGACCGACTAATGACGCATCACCAGTAGGGGATTACTTCATGACATCATGTTCCCGAGTCCTGTACAGAAAGTTCAGGTTGCCTTGCTGCAAAGCATTTTAAATTACAACTATAATTATTATAGCTCACATAAACACACATGAGCGTCACCCTTTCGCAACCTGAAAAAGCACTTCAGGCTCCAGTGTGTTTGCAGAGCACTCCAGAGATTGTGTGTTCTGGGCTCGGTGCATTTATAGCCCCTGAATTGGTGTGTCTGCGCAGGGAGATGTTGTAAATGTTTTTTAAGTTGTCCAACTGTAAGGACCTGGAGTAAGGACATTGAGTAAACTAAACAGTGGGGTCTTATCTTTGGCAGGTGTTTAAAATTACTGTAGTGCTTGACAAATACACTGGAAGAGCTCAGAGAAGCCATCATAAGGTGAGTGCCTTAGCACTATAAGTAAGTTTATGTATGACTATGTCTACGCATGATTTCCTTACTTTGAAAAGTCAATAGGAAAAAGCTTAATGTCCACAGATGTGCATTAAAGCACATAAAAGGTACACTAGTGGGAAAGCACTCATCATATAAATAATTAAAGTTATTTTATTCACCCCTAATTTACACAGTGTAGACTGAAACAGCTGAAGCTGAAGTTGGACTTTTTTTTTGTTTTTTGCAAAAAGTGAAATGTTATTAAATCATAAATAATAAACTGTAATAATTATCTATTTTAAGTAGTAAGCTCTTTTTCCAGACTGTTACATATTAGTTATACACATGAGGTAGGAAAGACCTCTCATAGCAGAATCATTTTGTACATCGCTGCTGTACAATACAAAACACCTTTTCTCCAAAAAGCTAACTTTACAAGAGAAGGGGGAAAAAAACAACTTAAAATGGAAGTTAATGAAGAAATTATTTATTCCATGTCAGTCTGGACCATTTCTATTAGGTCATTCATCACATTTTGACACAACATAAGGGACAGCTTGGGGTTTCAAATGATGTCAAACAATGAAAAATGGTGAAAAAAAAAAGAAAAATGGAGATTTGAGGTTTGCTTTAGGTGAGTGTGCACCAACCAAATAAATATAACATAACAAATAATTGATTACCATGATTGTTAGCGAAGAGCTGGGACACGTCAGAGCAGGATACGTTAACCACCTGCCCCACTTCAGCTCTGTCCCAGCAACGTATGTCATCCCACTCTGTGCGGCATCCTGAGAGAAAGGAAGAGAGACAGAGAAGGATAAAGACAATGTTGAAATATTGTAGCTCTGAACATATGAATCTTTGTATATTGATGTTTTAATTAATTGAATAGTAGTTTGACAGAAAAGCATTAAAATAAATTTTGTTCCACAGAACAGTTCAGGTAGAACAGGGATGTACAACATACCAGAGGTTAATCATAATTCCTATATTAGCCTTGGCGATACTGATATTGCTGAGGTCTGCAATATGCAAATGTTTTCTGCTATGAGAATGCTGACCAATCACAGATGTTCCGTGTATGCCATAATAAAATAAAAATAAAAAATGCAAAATTATTCCCATGATCCCTCAAACATGCAGACCAAAATGTGGTATTTGTCTATATTATGCATCTGGGCCTCTTCCAATGTCCTATATTTTGGTGCACATATCTGCTGATACATTCATAGCACTGTGCAAAACTCAAAGATCTTCATTTACCCATTGAATTTCCTGTCAAAACACACATAAAGCATAAACTAGTTATTCCTTTACATCAGAAAAAGTAGAAAACATATCTAACACAGAATTTAATGTAAAATAGGGCCTTTCATTTGCAATACAAAAGACCAGGCTGGTCAGTCCATTGATTTGAGTACAGCAAACCCAACAGTTTCTTTGTTGGTTTTATACACTTGGATGTTTTCATATCTGAAGGTTTCGTGGTTCACCAGGTCTTACATGGTTGCTCAGAGTTTCATTTCTCTGTATTTTTTAATTACAAGTTTGGACCTCCATTCATACAGTACATGATTTTTTTCACAGTATGCCAGTGCCGCCTAAATGTTCCGCTCATCAGGAGTACAGTAAATATCCCTTTAAAATATCAGTCAAGTCTTAGCATTTGCTGATATAAGTTGTTAAATATAAATGTTATCGTGCATTGCTATGTAAAACAACAGTAAGGCTCAGTCACAGGCCAGAAGAAAGTATTTGGAAGCCAGAAATAAAGGACAGGGCTGCATCTGAGGAAGAGAAAAGAAGGAGTCATATCAGGAGCTCAGAGAGCAGACACACAAAAAAGAAAAGATGGGCACAAAGATAGAGAGGAGAGAGGCTGTGGACACACTGAGAATAGATGAGGAGGGCTGCAGAGCCTCTGCACAGGCTATGCAGCATGTCTGTGTGTGTTAGAGAAAGAGATTTTAGGGACAGGGGAGCAGTGGATTCAGTGACTGAATGAATGAACTAGCTATCCTGAGAGCAATAAGGTGTAAATAAATATGACTGGCACATCCTAGTCTTAGTATTGTGCGGCCGAGATTCCCCACCAGGTAACAAAAAAAGTTCTGTGGTTCACAGGTCTTGCGCTGACCTGCACTGAAATCCGAAGCTATGTACAATGTAGACTCACAGGACCAGACAAGATCTCATAATAAGTAAACAGCCATATTGTGAGGGTTTTATTTTTCTTGTGTGTGAGAAGAGTATGCTCACATGTAAAGTTCTTCATTTGATTTGACACCAGGACATGGTTCCTAGTGGTGATGGTTCCCCTATTAGCATTGTTTGCTGGACAAATAGCCTGGATGTAGCGTACATTAGTATTGTTGAATGATCCTCCTAAAAACTAGATGAGTATCACAGGTATGGAGAACACTTTACATGCAGTCTACATTAACACTGCCACTTGCAAGAGAACCTGTTCTGTAGCCAGTGATCTGCTAGCCATGCTAGTGTTTTCTTTGCTTGTGTTATTAAACTGGAGGAATCCGGGAATTGGATTTAGAGGGGACATATCTGGTTTGTGGCTGCTGGTGTATCAGAGGTTGTCTCCAGATGTGTATTCTTGTTACATGCATTCCGTGTCTGACCTGCAAGACTATATATACTGTAGGATAAATTATGCAATTATTCATTATGCAATTGCATTTCTCTCTGACAATCCCTAGACACTAGAGACAACAGTGATGAGACCCTATACTAATATTTTACCTCTTTTACAAAAATAAATAAATAAATAAATAGTCTAACTAAAGTCAAACAAATTCTTGTTGAGCGATAATGTTGCTTAGGCCAGTCTAGCACCTGCGTTCTCTGATTGCACAGTCACCCTGTACTAGCTTGCAGAATGCTACCACTGAACTGTACCCTTTCACCTGTCTACCTATGGAAAGTTCCACAAAAGCAGTTTTTGATTATTCTACAAGCTTTGAAGCATATATTTACCAAAATCAATACAGTTGTATGTATAAAATAAATTTTCTTTGTGCTGTTTTTAATTAAATACCTATAAAAGTTTTCATTAGAGTTTAACGTCATCTTTTTTAAAATTTTAAAAGTCTAGCTTCAAAATTACAAAATCCTAGATATCATTGGATAAAGCAAGCTGCATGCCTAATGGCACTCTGAATAGCATATTAATGTGGAATGTTTGTGTCTTTTCTTGATTCACATGACTTGTTTTATGCAGACCTATGCATGTCCTGCATAGGAAATGTCTAGGAAGAGCCATGTTTTCATTGTCGCAACTGTTCTGTGTTGATGGACAAACCAAGGTGTGGTTTATTTAACTGATCACAGCAGTAATCACAGCAGTGCCAAAAGCAAGGCGGACATAACAGAAGGGCGTGAGTCAGAGTCAGAATGAAGAAACAGGCAAACAATCAGACCAGCAAAAGCACCAAAAGGTCAAAGACCAAAGAGTAAATCAGCAAATCAGAATAAAGTCAAAACCAGAGCAGCAAACAAGAGTAATAGCAGAGAGAAATGCTCAGTAGGCACAGAGTGGCAATATTTCACAATGAGAAGTATGAGAGAGAACAGAGAGTACAAACAGACCAGATGAACAACAGGTGATCAATACTCATGTGACTCGGATCTAGAAAACGGAACAGAATTGGGAGATGGTGGACATGTGAAAATGACATCATCGGGTGGTGGGTTATGGGAAATGGAGTCTGGGAGTTCGAGGGTGAGAAGAGAGCCAGCAGATATGTTCTCACTGATTTCCCAGAATTTTCACATTTTCACAATTAGCAAGCTAACATAGAAAAAGAGGACCAATTAAGTGACCTCAAAGAAGCCCAAAAATGACCAACATGACTTATTCTGGCAGGGAGGCATGAACTGAGCCTTTCCAGTCAATGGGTTCCAGTTGGGTTCCATTTATACTTGGATGCCAGTGACAGAGCCTAACTCTGCAGTAGAGAGAGTGGATTAGATTTTTAAGACTATAAATAGTTTTGCTTGAATCATAAGGTCCCCTTAAGGAAAACAAAAGATTATTCACATTTAAATAGTTATATCCGGATCCTGCTAACACAAATAATAGACCTATAAGCCCCCTCCTTCAAAGAGTGCCTGTGATTCCACCCACGTGTTCCCACACTCAAGTCGTCAGCAACATATTAAGACAAGGGTTGCATCACTGTGGTGATTAATTCATTAGTTAAAAGAATGCTTAAGGGCTTGCAAAAATGAATGTGTGCACACACTGTATCGAATAGGTTTTATGCAGCATATCAAAAGAAAATCAGCAATGAACAACTGAACATCAAGTTATTTTTGCCATACTGTAGTTCCAGAATATGGTAAGGCTGTATAATAGGCCCATTTTGAACGTTCTCCCCAAGAAAACATCCTGATCTATTTGACTTCGAATAAATGAGATGACTGCTGCTCAGATCACAAAGATCTGAGACTGTTTTCAGCATGGCCACGTCCTGCAAACATCTCTAGTGCGGAAGGACTTCTACTTCATAATTCAGGATCTTTGCATGCTAATAGCATCCCCTCTATGAGCGCAGCTTCTGCTGCAAACCAGGGTAATTAAAGGTACTGGCCTGCTGGCTTAGCGTAGCATCATCTTTTGTCCAGTTATAAAGCTGGCTGAAGTGAGTTATTTAAATGTCTTCAGCTTCTGTAATGTGTTATATATAAAACCTGGTAAAAAAAACTCACAAAATCCACCTTGAAATTGTCTCTCTTTACTGGACGCCCATTTCATAGAGACCTTGAGAATTTGAGCTATAGTAAGCTATACTGCCTATGACATCATTTACAGTGGTGGACAGTAACAAAGTACTTTAGTGCTATACTTAGGTAGATCGATCAACTATCTGTACCTGCTTATCATTTTTAGTGATATATATGAAGGACAAATACTATACTTTTGACTCCACTACAGTTCTATGAGGGTTTTTGTTATTCATTACCTTTAAGTATAGCAGGATCACACTAAAGTACTCCTCAGTAAAGTTCAAAGTACATGATTCATTTTTTGAACAGTTGAACTTTGCTGTAATGGTGCATCCTACTACAGCAGAATAAGATAATAAGGGATCTTTATCAGAGCACAGATGGTCATACCTAGAGTCCATGAGTGAGATTTTTTTTTATTTGTGTAATTTTTAATGTACTTTAACTCCAGTAACAAGTTGACTAAACAACTTTTGTTCAATTATATATCTATCTATATATGTATGTGTATGTACCTATATATGTATGTGTATGTATATATATATATATATATATATATATATATATATATATATATATATATATATATATATATATATATTCATTTTTTGTAGGCATGAAACAGCAAGTAACTGCACTGCAATAGACATTTTTTAGGGATAGTTGAAGACATTACTTTTCATAAGCTTAGAACAGGAACTTGACACATGAAAAGCCACTCCATCTTTCAAATGCAGTTAATCAGACAGACTTTTCTCACCCTGAACTAATCTGACTAGATACACTCAGTTTCAGATACAAATCTGGAAGCACCCTTAAATAATTCAAAGAGGATATTACACGAGTCAGGCCCTGGCAGATGCTGCACTGGGAGAAACTGCCAGTGCACAGAAACAAATGTTGTAGGCCATTGATCAATGTGTTTAAAATATTATAACTAAGATTCCCTCAAACCGGCCATCTGGGCACTGGTCAGCAGGGTTAAAGACATTGTTACAAATGTTATGTTAATGTTAATGTTTCAATGTTATTAGCCTGTCCTGCTTCATCACCTATGGTGCTGCATCTCTACGTAAAATCAACTCAAACAGAAATACAGACATCCGAGTGCTTCGAGCACAATGGTTTGCTTTTCCAACATGTGAAGCAGTGGACCCAGTGGCATCCTTTGCCTTTTCTGTAAAGAGCAAGGGATATCTCTGTCACGTGACGACATTCTGCCATTTGTTTAGAGTGCAGTAAAATGAAAGGTCTTGTGTTTTTTCCTACCTTAACTAAAAGTGACTGCCAAAGGAAATACGACTGTTTATGCCCACCGCTTGCCACCAGGCAAGGCAGGCAACTTATGGTATATGGTTTCTATATTTATAGTCTTTAAATAATAGTTACGTGGGCTATTGAAATAAGAAAAGATTGTTTACATTTTTCACAAAATAGTGATTAATCATGTTTTAAGGGCCCCCCTGTGAATGTTTACCTAGGGCCCCAACAAACTAAGGAATCATCACTATTCATGGCCATCTATGAGGCACGGGACAATGTTTTTTTACGATTCCACATCACCCTGCTCCACTGTGTCTCCTGACTGTAGGAACGGAGCTGTGTTTGATCTAGCAAAGGCTTATACTTACATTGTTATAGTGGACTGGGTGAGTGTTCAAGAAAAGTCAACATCAACAACCATTTGCCCTGTACGACTAGTTTCATTTATACATTCATTTATAAAATAAACATATTACACTCTGTTGTTTGAGTTAACTTAACCTGAGGGCTTTAACTCAGCTCTCTTAATCTGCATTTGTAGTACTGCATCTCGGTTAGGTTAGAAATCAACAGTCGTTACTGGGAAACATTTATAAAGTAACCCGTCCACCTCTGCTTATCAGGTATTATCAAACTTTATAATGGCCTCCTGCTCACTCTCAAAAACATGACAGGCCAGACTATTGTCAATTCACCACCTGAGCTCAAGAGGCCAATAATGTCTAGAGACACTCCCTCAAAAAACAACACTGCAAGTAATGAAGAGATGTATAAGAGAGTCAACAAGGATAAAATAAAAGAGGGACTGGAGCCCAAAGAGGAACACTGGGAAACCCTGCAGACAGCCTCCAAATCTCAATCACTGCTCAGGCAAGGCTTACTCTCAGGATCCATCTGAGCTGGGTCTTGGCCCCACAGGAGCGAGGAAGACTTTGAAGGCCTGATGTCGCTTCGTTAGCACGGCTGCTATCAAAGCACCAACGAAGAATCTCAAATTTATTTTTTATGGAGGGGCCAGCCGGGTTGTCTCTCTGTCTCTGCAGTCAACGCCAGGATAAGCAGAGGGTTATTACGTATGCTTTTTAATTCTAATCTGAATTGTGCTCTCTATCTCGAAGCTCTGCGTAAAGTTTCTTTTTTTCATTACGGTGTTATTCCTGTTCAAGCAGGCAGTGAGTTTTGATTGCAGCAATCGACTGTGTAGCCTGCACAAACGGGTGTTTGATGTATACAATTTGCAAGTGTATGAAAATGAAAGGTATACTTTATAAGATTCATGATGTTTGAAATTCTGCCTTTGAAACACTGAGTTTGCATAATACTTGAGCAGCAGCTGAACTGAGCCCTGCTGCCTGCAGAACTCCGCTACACTCTAACGGCGCCACAGAAACCCTTTCCAAACGAAGGTGTTTGATACTAAAAAAAGGTTTGAACTAAACATATCATCAAATACGAAGAAGAAAAAAAAAGACCTAAAAAACGGAGGAATGTGAAGGCAAGCTCCGATGTATGTTCTTATGAAATGACTTGGAAACTACTTAATTATAAGGTAAGGTTGATGACTGACAGCGTAACAACGTGTTACATTATTAGTACTCTGCGGTGGATATGAGTCACTGAATATGTATCTATCAATATGCCTTGTACATGTATTTACTTTCATAACAGTTTCTGCATCTGCTTCTGGAGTCCAGCGTGAAAGTCACAGCTACCACTCATTTGCTAAATTCAACATATTGGATGGTAACAAATGAGAAGATTGTGTGAATGCCACATTGTGGGGTCATTTCACTAAAACACAAGTAAACTGATGTGTTCAGAGTGAAGCTGTATGCAGTGTAGGCTTTCTCCCATCCCTTTTCCTGAAGATACTTACATTTGTTTAAACTACAGTTTCAAATTTAACTATTCAACTGTCCATCCTTTCTGAATATATTAGTTCTTTTTTCCACCATCAGATCTCTTGCTCGGGTGAGGGTTGAATCTTTGCTGTGTCGCTTGACTTTGGGCGTGAAAGTCATTTACTGCACCACATATCAACAACCTGATTAGCTGCTGCTCGGGTCATTTGGATAAAGTTTTTCATGGTCAAAAAAAAAAAGGAGACAAAAAAGAAACTTTAATGTGTACAGTTTTATGAGAAAGTATAAACACATCTGGTCAAAGTACTGGCTGGTCTATTTCGTAATTGGTCTCTTTTATTTGGTTATGTCATTGATTAATAATTCAGTTCATGTACAGTTTTATACAGTCTTATACAAGAAGCTGTTTTACGTTGGAGAGAGTAAAGGTTAAAGCAGTGTACATGTGGTGCACACACCAACATCATACAATATTATATGAATGCTTCATGATGTGCTGTAGCGTAGCGAGTGCAAACACCACAGACCAAATGATGTGTGATTTTTTAATGAAAATAAGTTCAAAAATTGTCTGCAGGAAAAACACTTAAATATGCATTTTTTTAGGTTTTAGTATGTCTTTTGATTTACTAGACTAGAACAAATAAAACAAATGACATAAAACCAATATGAATATGAGAATATATAAAATAAAATATTAATTAATATTAATTGTGCATTACCAAGTGCAGAAGTGTGCACACTGTGAAGGACATGTTCACTTATTTTCTCTTACAAAATTAACAGCATATAATTTGAACTGGGCTGTTTAAAGTCACTACATTACAGCACATCATTCCCATTATTATTATTCATAAAAAAAAAAAACATGAAACATAAAAACAGGCCCATATAATTTTGCATGACTTATACTTACGATGTATGTGCTGCTTAAACCTTTACCACCCCCAACTTAAAACACCTTCTGGTGTAAAACTGTGCATTATCAGTACTTGTACTATGAGAATATGCCAAATGACTGTTGTGTTCGATCTTTCTAAACTACACAACCTGCTGCTTCAGGTGTACGTCACAGTCCGAGCTCATGCTTAATTCTTTTAATTATTTATATTTTGACCAGCACTGACACCGGCAATATAGATGGATGACATCTCATATTTATTCCCTCCCTTTTAAATCACCTCATTGACATTTTGTGCTATTGATCTAATATGTTCTCAACAGGTTTGTAGGTTAGGAAAAAGGCTAATCAGATTTCATCCTATACTTTGGATACATGTCCAGTTTCATACATCTCAAGTCTTCCATCACTGGGCTCAATCTCTTCCTCTTGCCTGAAGAATCACAAACTTATTGCCACATTTATCTTCTCGACTATCCCAAGACTCTGCTGTCATAACAACATTGCTTCATTTGGTTTGTGTATTTTCTCATATGTAATGTTAGCTTTCCTCTAAAGCAGTGATTACCAAGCCTTCCTGAAGAACTGGCTGCTTTCTCATCTTTCATCTCATCAAGCTCCATGTCAGCTTCCGAATAATGAGAACCATATGTGGTTGATTAGGATTAGAGGTAATCTCTTCAGGACAGCACTCCAGGAACAGTGTCAGTGATCACTGCTCTATAGACCAATGTGTTCAAGGCTGTCCCTGTCCCCAGATAACTCCTTCAGCCAAACAATTGGTCAATATTAAGGTTTTACTGATTCATCGATATCAGTTTGGAGTTTAAAGCCCCTGTCTACTCATTTGCACTGTTATCTATAGTTATTTGTGGTGCCTTTACTTTGAACACACAGAAAAAGAACAATACTGGTCTTTTCTGTTGAGAATTTTTACCAATTATATTTTCTGCCTTTTTGTCTTTTGTATCTGAGTTTGGACTAAATTTGGCACAGGTGATGTCAGAGTTAGCAATTTGTACACATCAGCTCTTCGTGTTCCTCTCCTCTCTCCTTAAAGTGCTTCACTCCTCCACTGCTCAGAGTTCCAGACAAAACTCCATGCCAGTAGGTTATTTAAGGTTTTCTAAATTTTTTAATGGTGATGGATATGAAAGTTTATTACGTCATTGTTTATAGCATAGTCACATTCTGGTTACTGCTTACATTAGCCAGTTGTGGCTCTGTCCTAAAATAAAAGATTCACTTACAAGAGTATTTACACCCTAACTGTAGAAATAATAATCTTCCCGTAACATCACGGCCCACAGTGTCTACAGTATTATCTGCTAAATGTGGTCTGTAAAATGACCTGCTTGCTTTTCATTTTGGCACCTTTCACTCACCATTCAGAGCGCAGTTGAGAAGAGCGCTGTTATGTATTTTCTGTGATAGAAGCTCAAATGTGTAGGGCTAAAGCACACTGATTAGCCAAACAGCTCAGAATTTTTGGGAGCATTTATCTACTAAATAATGTGTTAAATTATGCAAATTTCTCGAATTAAACACTGTTTAACACTATTGATACAATGACATTATCTTCAATATTCCCCTTAATGCACTGGAGACATTTCCAGGGAGTTTCCTGCCTTCTGCCCAATAAGTGATGGGATAGGCTCCAGAAGCCCCATTTAACCAGGAGAATTAACCAGGAGAATAAGAAGGGTTAAATGATGAATAAATTAATTAACTATATTTGTCAAAATCATTTACTAGTGTTTGAATTTGTGCAGTTTGGTTTAAAAAATCTAACAGTAGAGAACCGAGAATCACAGAGAGTTTTTATGTACTGCATGTGCTTCATGTCTGGATCATATCTGGATAAACATCTGGCATGATCCTTTCCCAGTGTGAGCAGATGAGATCTAATGGTAAACAGCATATTACAAACAAACATTGCTTATGTGTCACTTTCATTTATAAGAGTGGACAAGCTCAAGGCCACCACAGTTTAAAACACAAGCAAGCTTAAATCTCTGGGTTTAGAAACTAGGCGCTTTCATCAGCCTGGGTACATGAACGCTCTTGGTTTGTGGCTTCAGCCTGCTGTATCCTCGATCTTTTGTTTCAGTGTTTATTCCTGAGCCTGGTCATCAGCACTCAGCAGATACATTTTCTCACACATAATTATACACAGATAACAAAAACATTCGGACCACCTCTGAATGTGGTTTGAGTGATCCTGAGGTTGTTGACATGTGGCATTTCATGTTGCCAAAAGCTGTCCGAAAGTGATCCAGTTACCAGAATGCACATTAGCGAAAGGTGTAAACAGACACATATTGGCCCAGTTTGCGTGTGTTTATTTCCCTGTCCTAATAAACCTTCTAGTTGTAATTTCCCTCAGGTCATCCGTCTTCCCTCTCTCTCCTCTTGTCATTAGTTAGCCATTTAGCTAGTCCCTTGATAATCTCTAGTCATGTCAAGGCTGGAAATGAGGTGGGAAAGGCCTTGCTGAAACTGGTATACAAAGGTTTCTTTTCTGTGCTCAAACACACACACACATTTGACAGCATGAGCAAGCTGTACACGTTACGCTTTACTAATGTATGCACTGTGACATTTTAATCATAAATTTAAAATCACAACATTAAAATGCAAGTTTCAGAACTTTTCAATTCAGCCTCTGCTGCCAAAAAAATGTGGCACTCGCAGCCGTTTTTTCCATTTTCCAGAAGGGAGCATTTTGAGGTGACTGAAAGTCTGAAAGGATACATTCATTTAAAGTCTCTTTAAATTCTCAGTGCATTTCTCAGCTGCATTTGAAAGATCCTACAAAATGGGGCCGCAGATAAATCAGTCTACCTCCACTTCATCCTAGACACGGCTGCTGTGTATAAGTGTTTCGCTGTTCCCTTTCACAGGTCTTGTACATCCATTTGTGTGTACCTGGACGCGTTTGCTAGTTTGCTTGTCTGTGTGCCAAATTTGTTTTCATTTGTTCCAAGCGTTCTGATTCACATCTGTACCTTACCATGTGAATATCAGAGACCACACTTCACATAGATATGGTGAATACATAACCTCATAGAACAAAAACGTACCTAATGGCATGTAATTCCTTACACGAACATGAATAACAGATTTGATTTGGCATGGACTGGAAGTTTCTGGATGTAGGCAACATTAATGTTCAGCCAGTCTTGCATCAAAAAAGATGCAGCGGATGCCTTCCCTGGCACAATTCTGCGGAGAGTTTTCTTTAGACTGGGATTTTAGCCACTGCTGGTAGACCAGTATGCCTCCATACACCTGCAAATTCAGCTACTTCCTTCAGACTAAGGCTTTTGGCACGCACGCAATCTGCTTTGTGTCCCATTTTTCACACATCGAACGAGAAGTTTACTGCGCTGTGCCACCTCTTCTTAATCTATAAGTCACACATTTGCAGGTGTTTATAGCCCGATCATCTTTGTGCAGCAATCTCCAGGAACCTTAAGTTACTACCATCTTAAGGCAACTTTTTTGTCTGGGGAGCTTATAATTCATATATTTAGCACAAGGTTTAACATAACTGTTTTGCAGCATTTAGCTACGTATACTGCAATACATCTAAATATCAGAAATCTAAAATCTCTCAGTTTTTAAAGTTTAAAAATGTACATTTTCTGTTTCTTCAAATCTGAGTATTCCCAAACACATTCAGTGATGTTGATTTCAGGCCATCGTTCTGGGAATACCAGCATCATTTTAAATTGATTTGCGAATGTTTATTTTCTTTTCTCAGTAACATCCTTTTAGAACCACTGAATGACAGCCAGGAACACCTGTGGATTTTTTCAGATCTGAAGCAAGAGTAGAGCTTAATTTACTCAAATCTCTCGAAAGCTTTAGGGTACTGTTCATCTGATGGTGACAGTATTGGTCGTTTACCAGGTCTTCTACAGTTGTATCACTGTTTCTCTACTTTGTACTACCGGTAATTTAATAAATGAAGGACTTTTGTACTGTACTGTATTTGACAACTAGCAATTACATCAGTCAGGAAACCACCATGTAACTGTGTCTTTCATTTTTGACCATATGAAATTGTATTTATTGAGTCGACAGCTTCAGCAGCCTAAAATCAGTCAGGCCCTAGTGAAAAGGCACTGAATACAGTCGATTTGAAACCAAAAGCAACACTGGATATTTGCATGGCTGATACCATCTTTGAAGAAGAAACGGAGCGTTTTCCTTTTACTGAATTTACTGTAATTTGTAGCATCAGCAGGTGAGGTGACAGCTTGAGATGTGAGGCATGGCCTGTGTGCAGGGGTGTTTAAATATTTAAAGAGGACTTCCTCTTTAGCTTCCCTCGCTGTCTTTGTGATGTATGAGGCAGTGGGAGGAAGGTGGTGAGGAGAATCTACGGACGTGTCTTTCCTAAGTTAAGCACTCTTCTGTTGGAAAGGTCCCAGGAAGATTACACGTCAATGATAAATGATTTCATCACATCATACAACATCACTTTGCAGATATTACAGTCTGTAAATGAAAGAACAGAGATGAAGAAGCAAGCGGAGCAATAGGATGCAAATAAATCAAAGAAATGCCGTGCATGATTAGTGCCTCTTTAATAATCATGCCAGTATTTTAAAGCAACCTTGAATGACTCTTCATGATTCCTTCCTTGGGAAAAAAAATTTATATTCAATATACCTGATTCTCTTAATCTATAATAACACATTGACCCTATTTACACCGGGTCACTTCATATGACTAGTATCTGGACTGGATCCTATATAGCATATTGTCGCTGTCCAATAAAAAAGATGTATGTCCATTTTTGTCCATTTTGACTTTTATGCATCATTTGAAAACAGCTGCTGCTGTTTACACTGTGTGAGAATTGCATGAATAATGGACCAACAGGAATGGCCGAAAAGGGCTTGGTAAGATGTCCGGTTCCATTGACTTACATTAAAATTAAATTAGGTTTTTGATCTCTCCTGTAAAGTTGTCGTTTTGGACAGCGAAGATATTCAGTATACTTTCACTTGTGCACACATCCTGCCTCAATGCTTCCATTATTAACAGATATAGACCCCTATGTTTTTAAAAAAAAAAAAAAAAAACAACACAGAGAAAACATTTTACCCAAATGATTGAATTGTGCTCCACTCTATTCACAGTCTGATGTGTCAAAAACACTGAATTTAGATTCATTTTAAGTGCAGCGAGGCTGTAATTGTTGACCTTTTATGTTGGGCTTCTAAAAGACGGACGAAAGCATTTGACATTTAAGAAAACCTCTGTTTATTACATTTGCATCAGAAATGCCTACTTTTAGGCCCCTAGGCCTATTATGGCGCTGTCACAATGACCTTTGTTAAAATGTATTATTATTACAATGTATTATTAAATGAACTGTTCTCCGATTTAATGATAGAGATTGGACTGGCTCTCTTTCTAATAAAATGTAAGAACAGTTTGGATTGCAATGGAAGAAACATTTAATGATCTAATAAAGTTCCCAGCCCTGATTCTGCAGTACACTCATCCTGAATAGGCTCATCATTAAATGCCCAGAAGGAATGCATACACCAGAGACCATCAAGAGAGAGTATAATTACTAGAAACCAGGGAGTTCAAAATGGCTGTTTTTATAATAACAAAAACATGTTTCAGCAAGTTATTAGTGCCCCAAAACACCATTGGGTTGGTTGTTGTGTAATAACCACATTTTGGAATGTGCTGCTTTCAGAATTTCCAGCACCATCAAGATGGAGTTCAGGTCAGAGAGGTCGCTCCACAGGTGCCAATACTGCATTAGAGGGGGTGCTCAAGACCGGTCATGATGACCACCAAGCTCTATTCTTGGGGCGAGTTGAGTTAAGCCAACCAAGAGAGCTCTGATACAGGGCATAAGGTCAGGGGGTCATGTTCCCATGGTTTCCTTCTGCTAGGCTTCATCTATGCTCTTCCATGTGGAGAGTAACTAAGCCATTCAACCAATACACAGAGAACTCTAAAAATCTTGAACTGCTGCTGCAATAATGCTTAAAGTGTGATGAATATTTTCACTCTTAGAGTTACATGTAAGGCATGGCCTATGTGAAGCAGTGATGACAAAATGTACAATATCGTAAGAGCTGTTTTGAATAATTGAATATGAATTTGTTTGTATTTTGAGGCCAAAACTGAAAAGAAAAAAAAATCAGACTGCACTGGAACTCTCGTGTGTTTAGCAGGCTCCAAATTGTCCACTAGGGACACCATTAACAGCAATGGTAACGCTGTGAGTCTTTGTTCAGCTAAACAGTGCATAAAATGTGCCTCCAATTGTGAAGTTGTGCAACTACTAGTAATGAATGGTGCTGTTGTATTCTTGATTTATTTATTTAGAGAGTTCGGTTTACACTGCAAAACCTTCAACATCATAATGACTTTATTAACCCTTACATGTAATATCTACGTTGCGCAGCCCTAATCAAATTCAAGCGCAAATCAATTCAAGCTTAGAATTAGACTTTGCTGTTCCATTTTATCCAAGTCATTTCAAAGCACTTCTATTGGTTCACTGATCATAAAATTGGAATGCATTGTAAAAAGAGGCTGGGATTTCCAAATTCTGAAAAAATAAAAAATTGTTTCAACAACGACTGGCATATTACCTGGGATTGTTTCTCTAAAACAGATGGGAACACATGCTTGCTCTCCATCCATACTTGTATTCTGAAACATACCTCACAAAGACATCTTTTTCTGCAGAGAGGATGACACCTATCTCTCTGACGCGGATGGGTGGAAAGGGTAAAAGCTACATCGTGGGTAATGTGGCGTGTAAATGCCAAGGGCTAGGCAGGAACGCCATCAGTTCCTTTTTTCTGTGAGTCACTGTTTGAAGAGAACCTGATCATGAATTCACTCTTCAGGAACTCAACCAAAGGCTTTAAATCCAACTGACAGATAAATCAACCAATCAAATGTATCAATTTAGCAAGTTCTTCTGAAGTGCTAGATACGTCATAAGAGCAGGAGGTAGCTAGGCCCATGTAAGTAAAAAGTAGTAAAGAGACTGTGCATTCAGCATATTTAAAAAATCAAAATGAAGCCAATCAACTAATTCCACAGTCTGAGATTTACACATCTATCTGGCATAGCTGTGCAGTTCCACGTATCTAACTGAATAGCACACACAAACCCTGTAGACCTGGAATCCCCTTCTGTTTTCTGTTTCTCTTGGTTTTTTATCTTTCTCTCAATGTCATGTCGGGGTTGCTGTGTAATAAATCATATGAAGTCATGGTGCCTGCCCTTCTCTCCTGCATAAGCTCAATGTTAATTAAAGTCTATGTGGAGCAGGGATCAGAGCAGCGTGGGTTTCCATTAAGCATCCAAGGGCAGCATTTCCACCTGCTCCAAACCCGCACCTCAGTCACTCTCTTAGCAATGCTCTGCCCACTCCAGTAGTTCAGATGGTTTAGTGTATTATACAGCATCTTATAAACACCAAACCTGAAGGTGTGCATGCTTAGCTTATGCTCAAGTGTAGAACACACACGCTGTAGTAATGTATTATTATAATACACGGGTATAGTACAAAACAGGCTCCCAGGACAAACAATATTTGGTTAAGCATCTGGTTGTGGTATGGACAATAGCAATCTTGTCAGGTAAAGTTCCCTTGCCTCTCTTGATTTTAACCCATTCTTCCATTAATGTTTAAGTTTACTCTTCCACTGACCTAGTGCTTAATTTTTGACTAACATTCCCACATTCCAGGAGGACAAATATCGGATGCCATGTAGGGTGCTGACTAGTTCAATAGACACGGTTTGACCCTGAAACAGTCTGATTCGCTAGCAAGTAGTCATAAAACCATTTTCACGGTTCAGAGAGAAACTTGCTTGAAGATATTCACACTGCCTGCAGAGCAAAGGGGAGAAAACCCCACAGTCCTCTAGTAAATATCGTAATCGCCTTCAAATGATTTGTGCCACCTTGTAAAAATTTCCTACTGTAGAGCATGCATACACAAAACCCTAAGAAATACATATTGATCGATGAAAGACTTCCCAACATGGGTCACATGGTGACTTGAATATAAATATACATTTGACATGGTTTTCATATATAATGTTTATATAAGGTATTACTTGGTGAAATGATTTCAGTTTGTTTATCAATACCTTTTAAACATTGTCAGCACATGTTAATAATAAAGATAACTTGATCATTTCGGACCCTAATAATTGTGATATTAAATTTACATACTGTTTTGTCTCTACTAGTAGTATTAATTAAAAGAAATTGCGATAGCATAATTATTGCAATAAAATTCAACTAATACATTTTGTAACTGCATCAGGACACTTGTCTAACACCACATGTCTTAGTATTATGTACATACAGCGCTGAACATATTTAAATTCCATCTTAGCATTGACATTTACACACTGTTTACTTTAATTTCAGTATTATCTAAAGAACATATGTTTCTTACATTATTATTTAATATTTATTTGATATATTTTGCTCTGATAACTGATCTTAGGAAGTTAACCTGACTGAGCAGTTTATTTCATCAATATTTTGCACTCCTCCAGAGAGGCAGTATGCTAAATTGCTAAACTTTTAGTTTTTTTCACCTTGACTTTCAAAGGTAGATTAAAGATCCAGACATCAAGCTTTACTGCATGCTAAACTATTTAAGTTGCACTGCATGTATTGTGTTTTACACACACAAATTAGTTCACCTAAGAATACATCAAGCAGCATTTTTATATTGCTTACATCAATGAATGTACAGCATCATACAGAAGACACAAACATAAATCCTTACTGAACCTTACAGTCATATTAGATGACTTGCACATATCTAAATGCAAAGTCAGGATAATATACTGTGATCTTAAAAAAAAAAGACATTAAGGATGCATGGCTCGTTTTATGATCTGTCTCAAGTATAAATTAAATTAAGAATATTCTGATAAACTTTTATTTTGAAAATACTGAGTTTTATAATTTATGCATTTTTCTCTTTTACTTTCTAACATTTTGATAATATGTGAGAAAATCTGCAGTGAACCAACAAAGACATTCACACATAACAAAAACATCCACAAACATTACACACTTTTACCTCCCCACCCTGGAAATGAATTAAACTGAGAATTTAGTTCTTTACCTTCCACTGATTTATTGTTACCTTATTCCTAGCATTTATTAAGAACTTGTACCAAAAGTAGAGCACTGTGCAAATGTCATGTCTTTAATTTCCCGGCAAAACAGCCTGACTGGAGATACTGCGGGGGGAGTACAGATATAGGGAAGGAGAAAATTAAAGGAAAATAAATAATTAAACTTTTAGAAAAAATATTTTCTAAAAGTTTAAATAAAAAACAAGAAAATGCAACTTATAACAAAGGCCAACAAAGCTTTTGCCTTAAAGCTTTCATCTTTGAGAGATGAAAAATCAAAATAAAAAAATCAAATCTAAAATTAGAATTAGAAAGCCAAGCTTCATTCTTGCTTCATTAATATCCACAGGTGTTTCTGCCCCTGATTTCTGTCTCCACCGTGAGAAGACAACTTATTGCATTTATTACATGTGTAAATGTATATGTAGCTGTCAAAAAGCTTGTCTGTTTGCTCTGTTTATATGATGACTATCTGTAAACAGTAACTAATAACTCATCAAACAACACCATTTAGGAAATTACGCTGCTTATTTAGGAGCCCAAAGAAAAAGCTGCTCTTGAGTCAGCGAAAACATTTATAAGCAAAATGTATTTATTTAATGAAAACTTTCAGTGTGGGTGAAAACAGATCATATCTTTATCCAGATATGATTGTAATGCTTTTTCTGCAGTCCTCCTCGAGCTGAGCCACTCAGCTGAGACGAATTCAATTACTCCTGTAAATAGACTTTCGGCCTAGTCTGTTCGAATGTGAATATTTAATTAACACACATAATCGCACGCACAATAAGCAAGACTGAATATTCATGAGGCCCAGCTGGCTAGCCTGAAAGGGTCAGTGTTCCAGTTGTTTACTATTTATGTCTGTTTTAATATAATGCTATTTTGAAACACCAGTGTCCCTTTCACAAAATTGCTAATTAAGGAGCCAATAGAATGCTTCCTTCTCCTAAAAATTTACCATGAGATGGAGCTTTTATTCTGACAGGAGCGATAAATAAAATATATATGCTGTTACTGTACTAACAAAACCTCATATATTCACAACTGTAATTTTACAAGAGAACAAATTCTGTCAATCGGTAACCAAGACTTAGGAATGCAATTAGAAGTTATTTATTCAGAAATGCATATATACACTAACCAGCTTTGCTGGACTTGTTAAGTGCATGCTAAGCTTTTATCCTATAAGCATTCAAGCTCTTCATAAGATATCCAGACAAAATATCGCTCACCTTGCTTGTTTAAGGTGGCAGTAACTTCAGGCTCCTGCAAATGGCATTCCACGAGGATGATTGGGCTATAAAGACCTACGAGGTGTGCAACGCGACTTCCAGTCTACAGGAAAAAGTCGGAATTGTGCCAAGCAAGACATTCACCAAATCTGGTTGAGCTGTGTAATTCTGTAATGCAAGAGTGCCTGAACACTGATGTGGCCTAACTGATGTGGTCAGAAACTTGTCCAGTCTATGACAAATCAAATCACAGCTGTCAATCATGCCTGTGGGGATATTACACGGTATTAGGTATGTTTCAGTTATATTTATCCTAAACACTGTCTATGGCGGTAAAATGCCAAAATACATATCCTAAACTATATGAACTGCAGCAGTCCGTGGGGATCACCACCTGCTCATTAATTACCCCTCACTAAAGAAAGTTTTAGCTCATCAGAAGTTTGAGTGTAAACCCTTTTAATTAATCGCTGTTTAGACTGTGTAGAGACAACCAAAGCTGGAGGGCCATCAGAGGAGCCTGTGTTTATGTATTTACCCTTAGCGATTACAATTAGTTGCTGGCAATAACAAAAACACGCTGCAGATCTGTATATTTACAGAGGAAATAGAATAAGAGGAAAAGCTACTGTTATATATGCAGCTTTGTTTTGTGGAAGAAAAAGAAGGAGAATTGAAAGTTGCTGATAAAGAATGTACATGCTATTCACTACTTTAGCATGTAAATATGTAATGAATTATGTAATTATATTTGAATAGGATCTTCTAAGTGTTAAAGCTGCAGTAAGTTCTGTACAGCTACATTTTCCTGTCTTTTATTGACCTTCTTTATATTTTTGTATGTTCTGTTACAGCAAAATTGGACAAGCTTTGCTGGACACTGGCAAAAATGTCATCCATCACAATAACAAACTGTAGTTATCTTTGTTTCTCTCTATACCATGTATTAAAGAGATCATTTTTCTGCAGTCCAAATCTCAGCTCCTGCCACTGGAATGAGGACTCGGCTGTTTGAATCTGCTTAACTTTAACCAACTCCACCAGGGCTGGTGAGAATCAGATACAGCAGGGATTAAGCCATTTTAAATGTAGTTTAGTCTCTTTTGAGGACCAATGTGAATGAATAATTCAGCATATTTCACACAATGAAGGGCAAGTGGAAACTCACAGAGGGATATACTGTGATATATAGAGTGGTAGAACTTCTTTGGAAAAAGCCTGGAAGTAATCTTGCCCTTTTTTTTAGGAGGCTGAAGTTAGTTTCATAATTGTCAGCTTTCTTTTTTTTATTTCCTGTCCACCTTAAGTGATGGGGTTACCGTTAGGGTGTGTTGGCACTAGCATCTAACTACAGCACTATTTTAGCTGGAACAGAAATATGAATAAGAATCAGCCAATTATGATGAACATTTTTTATGAAGAGTCGACTCCAAGCATTTCCACTCTTAAACATAAATTAGTCGAACCCGACTTCTAGATGAGCTGGAGTCAAAGAATTTGACTGGACTTGGACTTGGAATTGGAATCCTCTGGTTACTTTTATCCAGTGTAAACAGCAACACAGCTGTTGTTGCAGCTAGGGATGTGCATTCCCAGTAATTTTGCATTTATTTTACGCAATTTTATTGCATATATTTAACATTATTATCCAGTACTCATGTTAAATGAGTAACAGAGACTGCCCCTTCAGATGAGTTAGTGAGTCAGCAGAGCTAACCAGGGTCATGCTGGATGCCAATGAGGATCTGCTGTTTTCTACAAAACAAGTTCTCTACCCAGTGAAGATGTAACAGCATGTTATTTGCTAGAGAGATATAATGTCACTGTTTCTGGACCTAGCTAACATCAGCTAGAGTAGCCTTCTCTGCCACGTCCTTAATGTCTTACTTTCTCAAAGCAGAATTAACCTAATGTAGGTTCTTTGCTGAGTTTCAATGCGGTCCATATTTACAGTAGCATCAACCTAACGGAGACTTTAGCTGGGGACATTAGCCTTGACTAGGCCACAACTCTGAAACTTACGTTACCATCAAGCTAACAGAGATTACTGTTAGTTGAGTTTGACCAGGCTTGAATGAATGGCCTAAATATTGTGATGTCTTGGCAGCGAAGAAGCTGCTTTAACATAAACATGCTTTAAGTGAATGGTCTTTTGCACAGAAGCAGTGGAGAAACCACCTTGCAGCACTGAGCGAATGGCCAGGAAAGCAGTCACCACATAACTTTACATGATGACAGACACCAACAATGCACCAACTAGCCCTCGGACATTTTACGTTTAAACAACAACTTGTTTACACATGATTTAGGTCTCTCTTAAAGTGAATCTGGAGCTGCCAATAGGGCCATGCCCAGTACAGTGCATGTCCAGTAGCAGACGATACAATACTTGTCTCCTCGTACTGAGACAAATGCAATGTGATTTCAGTATTCAATTAGGGGCACCTCACACAGTGTACCAAGGACCGGGCCGCACTCCTAGGTCTAGTTAATTGAAACAAGTAGATTGGAAATGGCAATTAATCGGCCTAGACTGAAAGTGATTAACAATTTTAATTTACTTTGTTTGGTTTTATTTATTTTCCAGTCTGAGTTTGTTTTGACATGTTGCTTCTAAACCATCTATATACTGCATAAGGCAAAACAATTTGTTAAATTCTAGGGCCAAATCATAGGACTGTAAATGAGCATGTAAAACTGGAACTGGGCATTTTTCATCCTGACCAAAGTCACATACCTTCCATGTAGACATCAGTTAACTGCATCCTATGGCATCCATAAATGTTCTTTCTTTCCAGTGCTACGTAAAACAGCAGCACAAACACATCTATGGGCAAAGCACTGATTAATCAGTTGTAGCTTAGGCACTAAAGTCAGACACAAAATAACAAAACTGAGTCATTTCTCATCCCTAAATTATACTAAAAAGAGCTGATGTGGATTACGGTTACAGATCTTCCGTAGCTGAGGGGGTAAACGAAATTCATCAGAGCTGGGGATGAAGATACTGGCATTAGAAACTGCCATTGTACAGCTGATCCTGTACTGTGGACCTCATGCATTTCTTGCTTGGGGTGGACTGTCAAACAAAATTAGCCATATAGCAGAAACATGCATAAATATCATTATACATTCACTTTGAAGCCAGCTCTTCCTTCTCCCAATTTACATCATACTAAAGAAGCCTCCTTATTTCACTCACGCCATCGCAATGACACTTTCTGAAGTGTTGCGAAAACTCTACGGTGATTTCTTCCTAATTATACAAAATACAACTTTAGCCTATTAAAAGTAAAGAATATGAGAAGCTGCTACAAACACTATGAACATCTTACATAGTGTTTTTCAAATAAGAAATATTTAATCCATGCAGAAACGGCAATAGTGTAAACGGTTAGACACATAAAAGCTGCAGCTATTTTGAACAATGTATGTATGTCGAGTTGTAGTAAATAGTGAATTTAGTATTAGAATTACCATTTTAAGCTATGATGCTAACCAAGCTAACAAGACTAGCTTGGCCTAGTTGTTCCAGAACGCCACTGCTGCATAGCGTTTGTCATACAGGTGTCTCTGGCATTTCAACAATGGTGAGATAGGGTCCAAAAGACATACCCTTCCTATTAGAAGTCCTTAAGACACAACTCATTCATATATTCACTTAAGTTTAGCATGACATTGTTAGGGGATGCTGCTAATGGTGAAATAGCGTTGGTGCTTCATACCAATGTATTTGTTTATATGTGAATTTTATTATGTGAAATTGTGGTACTAGAATATGTAAACTTAGAAACAATAAAAAAAGGATCACAAAGTAGTTATTAAAGTTTTGTGTGATTGTTGTAGTGTTGTAAATTGGCTGTAAAGCCAATGTTTTTGTTTATTTTGTTCAAGTTTCCTTTTATGGTGGGCTGGCTTCCTAAGGTAACCACGGGGGGAAGGATTAATTCCACCAGCGAAAAAGTACACAACAATTTTCAATACCAGGGCCTTCAGATTCAATTTCAGGGCCTTCAGATTCAATACTGGGGCCTTCAGATTCATTTAAACAGTACTCAAAGTATAATTAAACTAATGTGGGTTCTTAGTTGAGTTTGAATACGATCCAAACAGAGATTACTGCTGGTTGAGTTTGACCAGGCTGGTTAAAGCAACCAGCATTGCAGATGACCACACACACTCTTCACCTTCCTCCTGTCTGGAAATGTACCAAAGCATCCGGGCCCTCACATCCAGTCTGTGCAACAGCTTCTTTCCAAAAGCTATTAGACTACTGACTGAGTCTTGTCTGAAGACACAAACACGTCAGTGACTAAACACACACACACACACACACACACACACACACACACACACATGCACTGCTGCTAAATTTAAAGTACAGTGTTTACAGTGTCTTATGTTTTACAACTGCACCTTACTGCTCCCACTACTAAGGGGCCGACTGCACTGTTTCCCCTTCCCTGTATTTATTGTTTGTCTTGTAAACGGTTGTGTGTATTTATAGTATACTGTCTTGCGCACTTGCACACGTGCCCTTTATGTTGTATTGTATTGTGTAGTCTATTGTTACATGTAGCACCTTGGTCCTGGAGGAACGTTATTTCGTTTCACTGTGTACTGTACACCACTGTATATGGTTGAAATGACAAATAAAACCAGTTGAGACCTGAGACTCTGGATAATTATGCTACCATCAAGCTTACCATCAAGATTCCAGACACTGCCTTAGAGAATAGGTATTGTATTGGTCATTCACAACCAAGCCACCTAGGGCCCATCCAGTTACTTGATGGACTTCTATAAAATAATCCTTAAAAATTTTTTTATTCAAGCAAAATCTGCATTTTAAGTTATGATTTTAATCTCATCCCGTTCTGAACAGCATTTTAATACAGTTTGTATAATAAAAGTCAATTGAGCTGAAATATGTACTTGACATAAATAACAAGACTAAAAATAATATTTCAATTTAAATCAGCATTTATTCATTTTATATTAATACATTTTTTGGAGGATGCACTTTTTTCATCTTTGTTAATCTGCACCTTTATTTTTTTCTAAGCAAAATGTGCTTAAAAGTCAACAAACATGAAGAGGCCCACAGAATCCTTAAACAAACTTAAATAAGTAGACCTCATTATCAGCATCTCTTTTATTCTAATAGCACCTTTTCCCAAGTGTGCCTTACGGTATGACTCTGTACAAAAGCAACAACATGCATAATCAACAATAAATACAGCAATACAAACACACCCCGCACACACCCCAAGGCCATGGTATCACTTAGCTAGCCTGTGAAAAGCCACAGGGGATAGTCTAACTCTGCCTGGGGGGTGCTAGCCGCTGGGGCGTGGTGTCACTGGTGGCTAGCCAGGGATGCCTCGAAGGCCGGAAATGTCCTTAGCCATGAAGCGATAACATTTTTATGCAGCTCAACATCAACAGTCCAGGCAGCCTCATCGCCCAAGTTGACGACTCAGGCAGCCCTGGAGTTGTTATGTGGTGTTGCTTACGCAGCTAGCCCAAGTGGCCTTGTAGCTGTGGCATAATGCTGCTCATGCAGTTAAACACCACCAATCCAGGCAAACCTTAATGCTGCAATACACTCATCATCAAAAGAATAGCTGCACCCAAAAGGAAGTGTGGATTACTATGCTATTGAGAAAGAACATAAAGGTTACCATGAACAATAAATGATGAAAGATTTAGACTGATATATTTATTGAGCTAAACGTACAGAAGTAGTGTCTCATGATGTCCAGTCTAACCACCAACTTTCATTCCTGTTGATTGATTGCTTCTGGGTGCAACTGTTTTCGATGATAACTCTTCTATTATTTAAGCGGCTGGTGAAGGCTGCACTGCAGCGTCGCCCGAGTTACTGACCCAGGCAGTCATGTAGCTGCAATTAACATCTATAAAGCAGCCAGTTCGAGCTACATAACAGATGCAATGTTGCATTGCTTAAATGTCCAACTCAAGAAGCTTTTGAACCACAGATGGAAAAGCACTCTTGGGTACTATCTCAGTGGATGTGATTGCAAACTCCTTAACCGTTAGGGAAACGCCAAACATACACACAAACAATACAAAACCAACTGATAACCAATGCAATGCCTTAACCATAGTGAACCTGCGTACTTATACCAGAACACACACACATACAGATCTATACGAAGAGTTTACCTTAAAACTTTGGTGAGCAGCATCATGCACTGAAATGGAGCGAGTCATTACAGTTTGATTACTGAAGTAATTCAAGGCAAGAATTGGGTTATATCGATCCTCTCAGGTGGCCCTCAGCTCCCTCATCAGCAGGCATGATTGAATAGCTCCGGTTTGAGTAAGTGCCTTTAATCTCCTAAACCTTTACACTTGATTACATCCTATAATTGCCTTTGGCTGGCTTGGCCTACATTGGGAAGGGCAATATTTGGAAACTCCTATAGTAAATGCCAGAGCCAATTACTAAGAGATCAACACAGTGTTTATTAACATACTGTGGCATTTATGATATTCCTAAAGATCACTGCAAAAAAATTTGCCCATTCAGTGAATGACATTCACATTAAGAGTGTTTCAAAGCAATACTGAAAAAGTATCTTTATGTAATTGAAATTAAAGCAGTCCCCCTCAGTCTCTTCCACTGGTCTCTTTCTTGCTAACCCGTTGGTAAATTACCAATTAGTGTCAATTATCAAATCTGGGTGTATTCAATTATTTTGGAGGCATTCAATCTAATAAAGTGTGTGTGTGTGGGTGATGGGGTGAGGGGCTTATGCTATGCATGCACCAGTGCTACACGTGAGACCCACAACTTTGAGACTAGGTCATATAGGCATAGTTAAATTTGACATGCACTCGGACTGCTGTAGAATCAGTACATTCACTGTTACTGTGTCAAAATGACTACACTAAACCTATGCAAGGCTGTTGGTTATGTTTTATTGGATAAAATTTCCTTAAAATTGGGAAGGCGTATGTTGTGTGGTACTCTATCAATTCCCAAAAACACAGTTGCGATTTTTAATTAATACACAATAATTTACATGCAAAGATGTGTGGCACACTGTGGTTCATTTTGTGTTGTATTTAAGCCCTTCAACTGCTACATAGCAGTGCTGCAATCTACCTTCAGCAAGACTTCCACTCCTACAAAAACAAGCAGCATAGAGCACAATGCTAACATTAGCATTAACAAACTTCTGCATATGCTGGTGTGTTTGGTTTCCTCTGTAGCTCTGTAGAACATGTGTAGCTAAACATTTGATGAAATTAATCGAATCTTGTCCCCAGAACTGTGAACTGCATGGACCCTGCATTAATACTCTAGTAATACACATGACTGGTTCTTTTTAACTCTTTCAAATCGAAATCGCACTGAATCACAAGAAAACAGATTGTCTTAAATAGTTAAAAACTCCCAATGAAACCAAAAGGTGTGGCTCACATGAAAAGCTCTACTTAAAATCAAGATCATGCAGAACAGGTGAATGTATGATACATAGATCAAACTGGTTCAATTAAGCATGTACACATTGGTAGGGCATATATAATTAGCTCAGGAGTTACAACAGGCGGATCTAACAGGGTAGGTAAACAGGACTTTCAATAGATTAGGTAAAAGGAACATCAAGTAAATAGCATTTTGTGAAAGTAGAGAAAGCAACCAAGATGGAGATATAACTCACCAGTGACCATGGAGCCGTTGCGGTTCTCTTTTTGACGCGTGTATTTGCAATGTTCCTGCGCCCTCATATGCTGAGCCACCAGGGCACACGCTGGATGAATTGCTTCCCCCTGTCAAAGATGATTTAGGATTAAATATAAGACAGGATATCCATTCTTCTATATACAGTTTACCTTTCACTTTCACAGGACCCTCTCTACTGATTATTTAAGAGTTTGACCCTTCAAACCCTCTATGGTAGCTTTCTAACTCAAATACAACTTTTAAAGACTTTTAGAACTGATATCTGCAAAGCTGCAGGTTCCCTTGAGATTTTCCTGTTCAGTACATGGGATTTATAAGATTAAAAAAATTATTAAATAATTAAATTACTAAAGCAACAAATACATTCTAATAATTTGTATCATTTTCTTTCTATCTAAGCATAGACATAAGCTCACCAGATAAAAATGCATGTTTAAGGTGGTAGTAACGTTTGACTCCTGCAGATAGCATTGCACAAGGATGTGTGTGATGGGATTCATAGATTGAGAAGAGGTGGTATAGTAACGATAATGTCTTGTTTAATGTGTGGAAAATAGGTCACAAAAGCAGATGATTGCATTTGTGCGTGGCAAATGCCATAGTGTGAGAGACGTAGCTGAATTTGCAGGTGCATGGAAGTGTTCAGTCATACGGGTCTACAAGCAGTGGCAAAAATCCCAGTCTACAGGGCTATTCCTCTCAGGCATGGCTGAACATTGATGTTGCCTACTTTCAGAAACTTGTTCAGTCAATTCCAAATCGAATCACAGCTGTTATTTGTGTTCGCTGAGGTATAACATGCTATTAGGTACATATCAGTCACAGGTGACTAACCTAGACTGCCAGATGGACGGTTCATCACTCCAGAGAGCTGCTCCAGTGTCCAGTGAAGGGGCACTTAAACTAATCCCCCGACAACTGGAATGGCGTATATTGATCTTAGTCTTATAGCTTTCTCATGAAGCTTTTATGCTGATATTGCATAATTGCTAGACACTTTCATTTCACGATAACAGTACTTACAGATGACTGTGGTAGATCAAGCGGAGCATAAATATCATGAACTGATATGTGCCAAAGGTTACATCCTATAACATAACCATGTCTGAAGTAACTCAGCCACTTGGTATGGCCTATTCCAAAACACCTGGATTCAATAATTAGGTTTCCATGTACTTATGGCCATATAAAGTACACATACATTCACAAACACACGTATTCCACCAACAGAAAATCTTCTTCTGCAAAGAAATCCATGAATAGTCAAACAGTGAAAGCCAGAAGACAGAGAGAAGGGCACAAAGAAGAGAGAGTGAGGGAGGGAGAGGGAATGAATAAAAAGCGTGGGATGCTAGTCTCCCTATTCGCTAGATAAGAAAGAGGCGTCATGTTGCATTGATATTGTGCATAGCCTGTGTTTCACCTCTTGGCTGTATAAAAATATTCTGGCCCTTTATGCTCCCTCTGGGAGGAGTAATGGAAGTAGGTAGAGGTGGGTGAATGGAAAGCCTAGGGTTAAAAAGGAGAAATTAAAAAGTTTCTTGCTCTGAGGTTCTAGAGAGAATTCTTCTCCGAGATCAGAAATGTAGATCACACAGACCACAGCAAACACTACCGTGCCTCTGTTGACAATATTTCAGCTGTGTTGTCACATTTAACCTCTTAACCTTCACGGACATGTCAGCTGTTCCGGATGTCCATTCCTCACTACAATAACTTAATAAACTGCAATTAGTTTGCAGTGTTTTCCATGTAGCTCCTGAAGAATAAGCCTTCAGATGTGAACATGTGAACAGTACTGTGCACAAGTAAGTAATCACTCCTCATTTATTTAATGTCCGGTCAGACAGCCCATAAGTACATAAGGACAAAAACACAAGCCCTATATTCAACAGAGATTTACACATCAGTCTCAATATAAAACATTCTACAAGGATATTTTACACACCTAAGTACGGTCCTAGAGGCTGGCTGCATTTCCCCCATCTCATAATCCCAAGTACATTCAATGACATTGATGTCTAGACTCTGGGGTGGTCAGTCCATTGTTCTGAGAACACCAGCAGCTTCTTTGATTTAGAGATTTTCATAATTCTGTCTGATTTTCTCAGTAATGGCTTCTTTACACCTAAATATCCTTTAAGAGCCTGAGCATTCTTCTCACAGTATCAGAGCCTCCTAAAAAGCTGTACAGGCAGCTCCAGGGGGCCCCAAACAACTCCTGAGTTATTTCTGCACCATGACATCATCTAAAATGTTTAGTAAAGGGGAAAAAGCACCTGGTAAACATATAAAATACACACTTAAAGATAAGTATAACTTCTTTATTTATTTTTGGTGTTAACACCGTGTTTGTTTTGGTCTTAAGGTTTAGCTTCACCAAAACTAAGAAACAGATGCACTTAACTCATTTCACAACAGCTTTCTCTGTTAATCCAGGTTTACATACTCAGGCTGTGACGAACACCCAGTCATGTGAAACATGGACATTTTTGGAAAACTCACTTATTTGTCCTTAAGTTGTTAAAATGTGCTGAAAATGTTCCAGCAAGGAAGTTTAATATTAAAAACAACAAATAAATTAGCATCACTTTTTGTTTCATTAACAAATAACAATAATAACATAGGCAATAATTAATTTAAACTGAGGACAATCATACAACAATTGCAATAACATTACTGGTGCCACCATGTAGCCACAAAAGACTCAAATGTTTTATTATGATTTTATGGTAAATTAGTACAGACAGCTTAATATCATTATTTCATCACTTCTAAACATAATTTACCTAATTAATCTATGAATGCCAGTGTTTAGATACAGACATTTCGAAATATCCTTTCTGTAGTTTTAATGAGAGGGCTATCCACCAGCTTTTTGTCAAAATTTTATCCTTCCAGTTTAAATGGCATTATAAAAACTGCTGCACCATTTAATGTGACAATTTAAACAAGATGCTGGCGAATAAGCTGACTTTAACCTTATAATACTAGTGTTATTATTTGATAAGGAGAATTAAGCTGTCAAACACATTTGAACACATTCACTACATAGACTACAAGATTTGATGTTAGGCCTACAGCGATATTCCTTTAGCATGTCTTGGAGACGGGGTGACAATCTTCAATCAAATGTCCTTCTGCATCATTATAGAAACCAAAATCTGGCCACACTTCAGACTTAGTCCTCTTAAAATGTCTAAAATGTCTCTGGAGCTACATCACCTCCACTATGTTGTAAGCCATGCTGGTGTCTGGGACACTGTTGCTAACTTTGCTTGCTAACTTTAATCTCCTCAGAAATATTTCCTTAAATTACAAGAAACATCAAGGTGGGCTCTGACTTTTGCACAGCGCTCTGCATTGAAAAAAGCAACTGACTGCACTGGATTCCCATTATTACATAATTTCCACATGAATAAAAGATATTATGTCAACAGCTCGTCCTTTAATTTACTTACTTTTGGCAATAATTATGCTGATATCCCATGTTTTATGCATTCGGTGCATTCAAGTCTAGGGCTAAAACTGCAAACCTGGTCTGATGATGTTACCAAAGTAGCAGACTAGGAGAACATGCAGTGAGAGGCTTCATCTACAACACCTTGAGGAAGATACCAAGGGCAAGACGAGCTACAGAGAAAGGGACAGAGAAGAGCAAAGATCTTGTCACTGTTTAAAAACTGGGAGAGAGTGTGTGTATGTGTGTGTGTAGGTGTGTGTGTGTGCCTGTACAGAAACCTGTGAGTGTCTGTAGTGTCTGCATGTGTCTGAGAGAGTTTAAATGCCTTATCGAGTTCCCCTCTAGAGCAGATGGTCACTCTGTAGGTGGCACTGACCTCTGGCCCCTGCTGACAGGGCAGAGGCTGCAGAGGCTTTGGATGATTCCTGCACTCATCTGCTCAACGTCCCCCAACTCTCCAACTCTATGTGAACGCATGCTGGCGAGTGTGTGTGTTCTCATGCAGGTGTATGAAGACAAAGAGAAGGAGAAGGCGAGAGAATGGGGGCACAAAGAGAGAAAAATGAAGGAGGATGGTGGGTGGGAGAATTTTGGCAAGCTCTGCTGCTGGGGTTTGTTAACATGTCACATGCAGCAAAAAGAAACAGAATCCTGCTAAATTCTGATACATGATCTGAAATGCAGCCCACCACCTTGCTCTAGCCTCCCAATGCTTGTATGAGAACCTTATAGAATCCTCTGGATGATAGTGTTTGGATGCACATGAGCAGCTCCAGCAAGCACCAATGGCACAAGGATTATATATTTAGAAATAATATGCTATGTTTTTGGGTATTTGCAGAAGACACTGCTGTCACTGCATCTACAAGACACATGGAGCATCAGGAAAAGACACCAGGTCTTAAAAGGACCTATTACTTTACTGTGCTGTGTAGATTTTGGTACATGTAAACAGTCTACAATGGTATAAAGCCCAAAGCACACGCCAACAGAAACCACTTTTTCCAGTTGCCTGTCACTGTCACTGATGTTCTCTGTTACAAGGTGACATCATTGCGTAACACAATCGCTAGTGCCCGCCCGTCTGGCAAGCTTGGCACACGCAGAGAGCTAAAACTATATTTTAATATATTGTAATATGGAAAAATACAATCATTTTCAGTTCATAACAGTTCATTATCTTGTCCATTAACTCCACATTTGAGACTGTCCATATTTTAGACTGGGTATAACTAAGCCTTGAACTGAAACTGGACAATGGTACAGTCTACCAAACCATTTTTGCCTTTTTATATTTTAGGTTTTTATATATAAATGATAAAACATCTGGACACAAAATCTGAACATGAAGCCAAATAAATATTTCTTATTCATTATTAATTGGAAAAATAGGTCAAACTACCGCCTAAACAGTGTAATCCCAAAAGGATTAGTCTAATGCCTCTAAGGAAACAAAATGGTTGGATTTAAACAATGCAATAAGGAAGTACTTTAAATATCATTGCCACAATAATATAGACAAAATTATAATTACACTGCTACATATTGGAATATACTTTGCACAACACATTAGTGCTTCCCACATTAGCATGTTCCTCCCTGTCTTCAAACTCAGAGAGGACCCTTCTCTTCACTCTTACATAATATCTTATTTCTGTATCGTGCATCTTTTTATCTAGGCATCAGAACTGACTCCTTATGCTGGTATTTTTGAACCTCTTTTTCTGAGTGGACAACAAAGCTTTATTTACAGAGCATCTGCTACAGGCTATGAGTGTAATGTAAATGTAATGATGACGTGACATTGTTAAAGACTGGCCTGCATTATCTTTGAGCAACATAATACGCTGCTGGATCATCAAACACCCAGAGATTATATTTGATTTGCCTGTATGTTCACAGCACACAATAGACCATTCAGTGACTGGTAAGAGGCTCACTGGCACATTGCATAATTCTGTGAAACGAGTATTGCCAAGACTGACATCAAGGTAACGCATAAGGAACAATATACTGTGCAGCCCTACTAAGACTCTACTTTACGATTAAACTGCTCAAAGCGGATCCGACAGGTTATGATGTTTAGTCCTTTTGTGGCTCAGCACAACATGCCTACGCAATCTCACAGGAACACGAACGAATGTGTGGCTTCCATCCTGATTTGCTCTCACCCACAAAATCAATGGCCCAATCCCTCGGCCACTGACGTTAAACATGTTGGGGAGTGAGACAAAGGAGAAAGCTAATAGGCAGATAAGGATCCTGCTGCCAGTCAGATAAAGTCTAGTGGCCTCGAGGCCGAGGCTCAGAAAAACATGGAGTCATTATCATAGGAAATGAACCACCATTCAGGAAAGGCAAGGCCAGGTCATCAGAAAGTTAGCCAAGCAACAACCACATTTAATTATACCATTGATTTGTTTCTATTCTCTTGACTTACCGTAGGTGAAAATCACTCAGACAAGCATTTGAACAGACAAAACTAGGTTTTGTCCCATGCATTAGCTAAAAGCAGTTATTGGTCATGACAAGAAAGAGACTGGGGACAATAGCCCTTAAGAATGGTCTCATTGTGGACTTGATGTTGGGTTAATTCAATAACAGGAAATCACTTTTACCAGTTAATGTTGAATTGTCAGCACTCTCTTTACTGGAAATGGTCATTTGAACTGAGTGGTCATTTGAACAGTATACCATGAGGAAAGGCACAACCTAATGTTATTCATTCATTCAACCCTTTTAATACTTGTGGCATGCAAGGGTCAAGCTGTCCTTCAAAGAATCAAGTGGCAAGCAACAAAGACCAGTGCATTTTAGAAATGGCTTACTCTCTTCTCATCTACAAGAACGTCTAATGGCAAATTCATCCAATAATTATTATTAATCCCCCGGATTAGACGGATGTTGCAGCATTGTGAAACATGTAGCAGATATGTACTGGGTTCTTCAAGATGACCATCTTAGACAATAAATAAATTAAGAGGGTAATGAGGGTGGTGCAGGGTTAATACAGGAAAGATATGCCGCAAAAGAAACACACAAGGAGCCATAGCCATAGGACTAGAGCCATAGGACTAAGTGAGTCACTCTTATTTTATGACTTCCGCTTTCTCATTAGAAGGACAGTTGTATCAAGATGAACACGCTTATTTTTCACGTATTATTTGCAAATGATCTTTCTTTTGCCCAAGGTCCGCCAGCATTGTAACAACTATGACATTTAAAGTCTTTCAAGGTGCCACTGAATTAATTTATTCAACATTTAAAACTGCTCTCTGCTGCCTACATCGAAAGTATGTGACTTGGATTAGGGTAAAAGCCAGATGTGGCTTAACATGCTCATTTATAAATCTATGATTTGGACCCAGAATAAAACAAGCTGGTTTGGTGAGCTCAAATGATTGTGGTAATTACTTCATGATAATAATTCTGCTCTGATTTGCTGGTTTACAGTGAGACACCATGATGCATCACACAGGAGCAACCTGTCTAAACAGACTCAGGCAGCAAAATAAAATGACCTCCATGTAATAAACTAGGTCATCATACTGTTCAGTTTTCTACGCTAATGTTAGTTAACTGGAACTTGTTAGTATTTAATGTCACATGTACTACTACTTTTAGTTTAAGATGATCTGATTCCACCAGCATGGCTGCTACCTACAAGTTGCTGTTGGAGTTGTGCAGCTAATAAAGCTGCAACTGCTCCTGTATTCAGTCCCTTAGGTGGATACAGATAGAGAAACTGTCTAAAGTGAAAAGTGCAGAACAAACAACTTTGTATAAATATTATCCAGGATCTTGATCAAGATATGCACACTTAATTTGGCCATTCGTCAGCTTGTTTAGCAAATTTTCCATTTCCGGTGAAGTTACACTCTGGTGCCTGTACAAGCTGATGTTTTTAGGTAGATTGGAACCTCTGATTAAGATGCTGGGGACTAAAAAGACAATTTCAGTCTCATTCAAGGATAAACACCAGCCATGCCAGTTATCAGTTCCCAGCCTGGAATGGTAGATTTCTCTAGTCCACCATTTTTACTGCTGTTGCTCTGTTGCTCCTAACAATTATGAGTCTATTATGTCTCGGACTTTCAATCAGACTCTTATGCAAATGTGGGATCTATATTTGAAGGAGATTGAGGTTTGTGGTATGTCTGTCCTATGTACTGAAATCTCTTTATTCAACATCCAGTGTGAAAGGCACTATGTCATATCTTACTCATCTGTTAAAGCCTTATAGCCTGTCCAGATCACTTCATTCAGCTAACCAGGCTGAAATGAAGTTACTGCAAACAGCTTGAGTCACTCACAGCTGACTTAGTGATTACAACGAATCTCAGAAACATAGGCTTTAAAACTAGACTAAAAACATACCTGTTTAGACTAGTATATGCCCAGAGTAATGTTGTTTGTAGTTGTGGTGTTCTTTTACAGCAGACTGCTGTTTTATTGTTCCAGTGTTTAGCTTATCTTCCTCTGTAAAGCTTGTAGCTAAAAAGAAACATGCTATAATTAGACTACATTCATACACAGGGAAGATTTCCAATCGCTACAAGGTTATGACTTTGGAAAAATCGAATCCATGCTACACAGCAATTTAGAGTGCACTCCATATTAGGGGAAGACAGCATGGTGAAAATATTTATTCTTAGCTGTTAAAACATTTCAGAAACATATTACCAAAACTGTAACCAGTTTGCACACGTTTGGTATACTGTGCTTCACTAAATCCAGTTAAACTGGGCTTATTTTGTTCTATTTATAATGAAGGCAGTCGGTCGATTTTCTGACGATATCCACAATATTTTCAGAAAAGCATATCAAATTGTAGCATATCATAATTTACCATGTTAATGATACAAGCTTACCAGACAAAAACTAGTCACCTTTGACTGAAAAGACCTAATAGAGTGTAATACTTTAACAAGCACACATAAGTTATGATTCGATTTGGCATAAACTGTTTTCTGGATGAAGGCACATCAGTGTTCAGCTTCTCTTGCATCAAAGAATTCAGCCAGATTCCGTGGATGTCTTCCCTGGCACAATTCCGCCACTGGAACAATTTTGCCACTGTTGGTAGACCCGTATGGCTGTACGCTTCCATACTCCTGCAAATTCAGTTTCCTCCCTCACAGTATTCATTCTTTGACTTCACCCTGCAGCTATTTATAGCCTGAACATTTGTGCGCATTGCCATTTGGAAGTTACTAAAGTTACTAGCACCTTAAACACATGAGGTGACTAATTTTTGGTGCAGGTATAGATATCATATTATTTAGTTGCAACCAACAAATGCCTAGAAAATGTCTAACTGTGTAGGAAGCTTCAAAATAGCTTCAAAAGTTGAAAAATCTGTAGTAAAAAAGTTGAAATATGTAGTAAATATAATTTAATGAAATTTCAACAGCAAAAATCTCCATTTTTTCTCCAATTTTGTTTTTATTACATCATTTGAGCACAGCAGCTCTCCTTCATTGATGAACCAATAGAAATGCTCAGAACTCACTTGGTATCAGTGTCTTTTCACTGTACACTGTCTGACATTAACTTCCTGTAAACATGGTTGCCCTCTCCTGTAATGCTACCATGTTGAACACACTTGTTTTTGTTTTGGACATTCTAAGTGGCATTATGGGCTAACACTCCATCAGGTTTGTGTTATTATGCAGTAACTACAGACTGTTTTTGTTTACATGCTTGTTCAAATTTTACTACATTTTCCTTTCATTTATGACTTGTGATACATACAAGTTGTTCAGTGCTACTGATAATACCCATGACATACTCAGAGAATAACATACTGTAATACTGGCCATCCCACTTCATAGTTGCATAGTAACCTTATTAAAAATAAGTCATTCTCAATTTTAATGACGTAGCAATAACTGGGTGGTGAAAAGCATGAAGCAGGGATGTTTTTAACCTCAGCAGGCTTTACGGATAAGTGGAATCAGCTTTCACTCAGCTTTCACTCTGCACTAATCCCCAGTCAGACAGCATCAGATCCAGGTGCCCCAATAAAACTCTTGATCTTACTCCCCAGCAGCAATACAGTGTACATGTACAGCAAGACACACCTTTAAGATGCATACGTCTCATCTTCTTGCATATTAATGCTAGACTACTGCTTTCTTTATACTTTCAAGGTGTCTATAGTGCATAAGCCAAAGCCTTACACAACTGTACTGGCCACTTCGCAGGTGACACGTGCACCGGGCACTTTGCAGGTGACATGTGAACTAGCCACTTTTCTGGTGACAATTGAGCTGGCCACTTTGCTGGTGTTCCTCCAGCTCTGTTAGTCTGAGCAACACTCAGGTCAGTGATGATAAGACCGGAGATAAAACAACCCCCTTACTGCCCCTTACAGAAAAGCCACAAGTGAAGTCTGCTAAACAACAGGAGTTCTCAAGTAATCACAGGCTTTTCTTCCACATCCAATACACATTGTAACATGTGAAGCATGCAGGAAAAGCACATGTGAAAATCATGTGACAGTGAGAGCGAGTTTAATATTTTGAGTTATATTACTTTATATAACAGACGATTAAAGAGCAGTGAGGAATGTCATCTTCAGTCCCCTGATTCCCTCATTCAGAAATATCTAGCCCTGATCATTTTCTCATATAAGCAAGAGAATATGGCACGTAAACATGCGTGTCCCAGAGCTAACAGGACTCACAAACCCAAGCCAACATCTTTCTATCTAGCAAAGAAGCTCACCCTTTTTCTCAGCTGACATCTGAAGGTCAGGCTTCGTAGCCTACATGACATGACACCCAGTATCACATCAGCATGCAGGGTCCAGTCTATAAACAAACACTGGAGATGCAAAATGGGGAACTGTCAGAAAGGTGTGCAAATATGGATCATAGTTACATGTAGATACTGCCGGGTCCTGTCTCAGCATCCATCCAGTGTGTGGAACCCTCCTAGTGAGAGATACAGTACAGTGCTAGAGGACCATCCAGAGCTGCAGGTTCTGACTTGTCCCTACTGCAAGAACTACTGAACTGGGTTTCCTACCGCTAGCTAACCAAACCGACACACGGCCAGACACACACATACACACGACCTGAGAACTTCACCGTGGGTTACTCACCGTTTGCCAGGTGCTGTGGTGAAGCCACAGCGCCAGAAGCGCGGCTCGCAAAGTTGAAGAGCGCCTGGAAAGTAGCATGTTCAGTATTCGGGTGGTCAGAGTTTTATTAGCATCCCCGTAAACGAGTAACGCCTGACCCAACTGTAGAGCAGTGTGATTTGGACGACTACATTATGACGTTTCTACCCTAAAGGCACGAAACCCCAGCGTTTAACCGGTGAATACGCGGCGAATCGTCCTCTCCGGGATCCACCTGACACCGTACAGTAGCGGTCTTCGCCTCACAGCTTTAGGCGGAGACGCGCCGTTGGGAAAAACCGCGCGCAAAAGGCGTGTTGCC